>JAQZBX010029496.1:0-27265 GCA_029593785.1 Cabassous unicinctus | reverse complement strand
GTCCCTAAAAAGAGTCACCCTGTCCTATCAAGTGAGGACGGCAGAGAAAGAAGGAGTGTACCATCAAAGAGAAAGTGCCTTTTATTTTTATATTTCCTCTTTCAATTTTCTCAATCTTACCTTCAAGCTATTGACAAGATTTTCACCTTTCCTCTAAAATGATGTATATTACATAAATTCCAGAATTTATTTGCTTGAGATGAGGCCTAAGAACCTCAGGAAATAAATTAATTCACCCAAATCAAGGGAATCATTGCCAGGCAACATCAACACTGTATTTTCATAATCCCTTTCTAAATATAACAGAGAGATATAGTACTTCTTTGGAGAAAGCCTTGCAGACAACATTCTGCCTTTCTGTATTTTCCAACCAGTGTTGTTCTTGACAGGATTTTGACCCCAAATTACCCATGCTTTTTCAATAGTGTCTTTCATCTGCCTAGTAGTCCAAAAGAATGAAGATCTAGGAGGGAGACTTTATAACCCAGGGTCTCTTACCTGACTGCTATGCACCCACAAGTCCTCTAAATTTTCTGATTAATTCAGTAAGTTTACAACTAATTCAATCCATGTCATCACAGTTGGGTAAAATATCATTCAAAACAAAACATCCTGCCAATCATGAAATACTCTAAAAACGTAGAAGAGAAAGGAAACAGATTGATTAATGAATTAAAATAGGAATGTGATGCACATCCAGACAATACTCTAAAGAGTTTGCAAAGACAGAATCAAATATCACCTTTTTAGAGAACCAATAGGGTACAAACATTATAAACATGTTCTCAAAGTAAATGATAACTAGTCCTCCAATAAGGAGAAATGACAGCTCCATTCATCACAATTAGTTCATCTGAAACTCATCTGGTAATGGAGGTGAGCCTCTGGTTTAGTTAATTGCCTTTATCCAAGGAAACATGAAATTCTCATATTTTTATGACAGGAGGTAGTTTGTAACTTGGAGACAGGTGTTAATCTAAACTTTGCTCCAACTCTTCCACAGAAAATGGGAGAGAAGGACATTATCTTCCTGATTATTCCATTTCCGAGACATGGTTCCCAGGCAATTGAGAAAGACAATCCTTGGTTGTAAAGTTGGCAAGACGCTTAATTAGCTTTTTTCTTTACTTTTAAACAAGTTTTAGATTACATAGAGTTACATAGATAACAGAGCAGATTTGCACCGAACAGTAACTGCACCAGTATTACTTCCCTGCCATAATTGTAACTTTTATGTAATCCAAAACTTCTCCCAAAGAAAAGTCAAATTTTTTTTTGCCTTGTGTCTATCATCACTGTGTAATCTGTTATCTTCTCTGTATATTGACAATTTCTTCTGTAAGTTCCCCTAGTGGTTTTTTTTTTTTTTCATTTCATTTTCAAAGAAGCTTTAGCTTACATAAAAGTTACATAGAAAAAATAGGGGATTCTCATATACCCCAACTCCCTTCTTTCACATTTTAACCTATTAATAATATTTTACATGAGTATGGTCCATTTGTTACAATTGATGAACAAATATTGTAGCATTGCTACTATCCATGGACAATGGTCTGCCTTTTGGTTTATACTTTGCACCAGTCTATTTTATAGTTTATGCCATAATGTATATTGGACTAACTGTGTTAGTCAGTCAAAGGGGTGTTGATGCAAAATACCAGAAATCTGTTGACTTTTTTAAAGAGTATTTATTTGGGGTAGAAGCTTACAGTTACCAGGCCATGAAGCATAAGTTACTTCCCTCACCAAAGTCTATTGCTACGTGTTGGGGCAAGATGGCTGCCAATGTCTGCCAAGAGTTCAGGTTTCTTGGGTTCCTCTCTTCCTAGGGCTCTTACAAGGCTAGCTGTAGACTTTCAGGTGAACTTCTCTGTCTCTCTCCCTGGGGCTTCTGCCATGTCTAAGGAGCCAACTCTATTCTTCTGTGTTCTTCTCCTATATTTTCACTTCCTGGGATCCAGCTAAAAAGTCCCAATTCTGTCTTTTGCCATGTCTTTTATCCATGAGTCCCCACCAAGGGCTGGGCATTCAAGGCCCTAGAGACATGGCCCAATCAAAGCCCTAATCATAACTTAATTAAATAAAAGGGAAACTTCAGACAGACCAGTTTACAAACATAATCCAATATCTATTTCTGGAATTCATAAACAATAGCAAACTGCTACACTCTCCATCATTGAAAAATAATACCAAACATTTCCAATGCTCTAAATAAGCCCTATGTTCCACCTATTCTTCCCTCCCCCTAAACTTGGAAACTATGATAACCACTAAGTTTCAGTTTTTCAAGAATAAGGTTCATAGTTTCACATAATATTAAGGCCTTGAATGTATTCATCTTGTCCTAGGATGTCATCTTATTGGGTAGAGACTCACAAAATAAAAAAGAAAATACTTAACTCTCATCCTGGTGGGTCCTGTTAATCTTCTCAAATAGAGTGTCAAGAATCTCGTGCATACATAGGTAGTGACTAATAAAAGAAAATAGTTCATTATGTTAAGCAATTATTCATTTTTTAAAACTGTACATACCACTGAAAAAGACAGCGAATTCTGAATCTTTACAGTCAGAATTTTTCTAAAGTAGGTGATATAAGTAAGGAAAAGGAGAAGAGGAAAGGCCTGTACTTTCATGCAAGAAGGAAAATTTAAACTTCCTTTTTTTTTTTTGATTTGCATTTACCTTTACAGGCAATTGCACCATGTATTTCATATCCTGTTTTAATATGGTGGATTTTATATTTGAACAGGAGGATCACTTTGGAGGAAAAATACCATCTTCAAGTTTGCACATTATCTCTCATCTGAAAGACATTGGAGCAGGAGCCTGAGTATATCGGATGGTGACATTAACTTGCAGCCTTTCTTTGATTCTTGAAAACCTAGAATCAGAGCAATGTTCTATGGCTGCATTGTATTGTACAGTGCAATTCACAGGGCAAGCTCTCATTCAAGAGGAAAGCAAATGGCCTGTTCTTTTTTGCAGAAAAAGCTGTAAAGGCACAAGACTGAAAGCATGGAAGATGGAGGAATTAAAAAATTGGGGACATGGAAGGTTATGGAAAGCTCTACTGAGAAGGAATGATTTGATCAAAGTCTTAATGTTGTAAAACAATAACAGGGGACTGATTCAGAGATGTTGTGCAACTCATGCATAGGAAAAATAATTAAGCAAAAATAGAGTCTCTGTGTTAAGTAGAGAGGGTTGTGTTCCTTGTACCATTTATGTTATATCCCATTTAATATGTTGGATCTACCTAAATGGGACATTCATGTAGTAGGAAAATTTCAAATTTGTAAAAAATCTCTTCTTGTCTTGGATTCTCTAACAACACTAAGTTAGAAAATACTAATTGCATTTTAACACCCTTTTTAGAGTTGCTTGATTCAGACTATTTGGAAATAACACAAGTAGAAATTTTTCCAATATGCATCTCTGAGTCTAAAATGTTTTAGAACTGAATCCTCTCCTATGATGGCAGCAGTAGATGCCTTCATCCTCCAAAGTCTCATGACAGGAATCCAGCATTGATGGTGCCATCAAGAGGTCCACCGTCCATCTGTGGTAGGAGTAAGATCACATCTTTCTCTTTTTGTGATGTCCCAGACTGTGTTAATGCCATCTACATTCCAGTACATTTTCTTAACATTTTTTTCTGGTTTTTTTTTTTATCAATAATAATTAAAAATCTTTTTAAAAAGATACTTAGAGTACCTAAATGTTACACAAACTCTATAGGGATTCCCATATGCCCCACATCCCCACACCTCCCACATTCTCCCACATCCTTCATTATTGTGGCACATTCGCTGCAGTTAATAAACACATCCCGGGACATTAACGTTAACCATGAACCATAGTTCACATTGTAGTCTACACTCTCTCCACACAGTTTTGCATATTATGTGATGATATAAAACAGCCTATATCTGTCATTGCAGTATCATTCATTGATGATTCCCTAGTCACAAAAGCCTCCATATGACAACTGTTTTCCCTTTCCCTGCCCCCAGAGCCACCAGTGGCCACTGGCTCCATGTCAATTTTTGTAATTATGTCCATCGCTAGAATTACAATAGGTCTATAGTAGAATACCAGTAAGTCCACTCTAGTGCACAGTTTTTTCCCGAATCCTGAGGATTCTGGGATGGTGATGTCCACTCCACCTCTAATTGAGAGAGGGCTTATATCCTATGGGGAATATGCATGGGACTATCTTGTTGCAGTTGCAGACTCCCACTGTTCCTTGGGATGGTCATTGTTCATCATATCTCCTTTTTAGTTGTCCTGGGTGAGTCAATGAGCTGTAGTGTAGGTGTTGCAACTGCAGACATGGACAGCCCAAAGACTTGAGTCTCTTGGAAGTATACCAACAAACTCCAGCATGTGTAGGGAAGACATAATTGAGTCCAACTTTGTCACTCTCAGAAGTACAAACTCCAAAGTAGTGTCCATTGGCATGGTGCCAAACTCTGGAGCTATCTGCCATGCCCATAGAACCTGGGTGTCTACAGATTCCTCAGGAGTCCCTCTATTTGAAGTAGTATCCACTTGGGCAGTCTATGAGATTCTGCTGAGATGTGCATGAGCGCTACCTCTGGGATGACCTCCCGACTCACTTTGAAGTCTTTAGCTATATAAACTCATTTGTCTTTACATTCCCCCCCTATTAATTGAGGTCTTTTTCCAGTTGCATTGCTAGTTGGTGCTTAGTAATAATCTCTTGGTACCAGTAAGGCTTATCCCTGGGAGTCGTGTCCCATACTGGGGACAAGGTATTACATTTATATGCTGAGTTTGGTTAGAGAGAGGCCACATTTGAGCAACAAGGAGGCTCTCAGGAGGTACCTCTTAGGCACTCCACATCAATAGGTCAAGTTTCAATTTCAAGAGCAAAGCCTCGTAGGTCTAGTCATCAATATCAAGGACCCATCAGTGAATCATCCTCCTTCTCCACTTATTGCTCCTGTACCTAGGGGACTGTTGCTGCTCCATTAGAGAATGTGGTGGAGCTCTCCAGGATGGGAATACAATATTTTCTCGATTATTGTGTGTCTCCACCCATTGTGACAATATCTCATGAATATTTGAACTTTTTTACATGCCTTATATGTATGCCCAGGTGAACTTCCTCCCATGTATCCCCTATTACTGACACCCCACACCAATGATCCTTTCCTGCCCCAGTTGTAACCCTTCTGTGATCCAAAGCTTCTTCAAAAATGTAGCCTTAAAATAGTCAAATACAATTAATAGGAAAATGAAATAATGATAAGTTTAACTATAAAAAATAAAATCCATAAAAATTAAAAAACTAAAAATAAAATAAAGTTAAGAGAATGGGATATTAACAAATAATGAAAAATATTAAAAATTTGTTTTGACATTTTGTCTTTCACCAGTGTAATATCTGGTGTCCTGTCTGTACAGTGGCAATTTCCTCCATTTATTCCGCAACATGTTAGTATTTTTCATTCTGTTTTCAAACAAGGTATAGGTCACAGTAAAATCACATACAGTATACAGGGGTCTCTCACATACTCAACATGCTTCCCTTTTACTCCTTCACATATTAATACATTTTTATATGTGGATGGTGCCTTTGTTATAACTGGGATAAAAATAGTGAAACGTAGCTACTGAGCATGGTCAGTGGTTTACATTATGGTTTACAATTTAGACTGTAGACTTTTATAAATGTTGATGATATTTAACATGGCCTGTGTCCATCATTGTAAGATCATGTAGAACACTTTCATTGCCTATTAAATACCCCCTGTTCAATCTATACTATCCCTAGCTCCCCACCCTTGTAGGCCCACGGAGACACCCAGGCTTCACTCTTTGAATGGCAAGATTCATAGTTACATGCAACAACACTGAAGTCTTAACACACTGGTTTGTCCTCCCCTATTGGGAACTGCCCATGCTCTTGAGAGACTCCTGCTTCTCTATTTGTGAACAAATAGGGCTTCCCGAGGAAAGAGTTGGTTTCCACCCACTGATGCAACACATTATGACAAAATGGTCGCTCACACACTCCCTAGAATCCTGCTCCAGGTACGCCCTGTCCTAAATGCCCCCCATCCAACACCCTAAATCAGTAACCATTCCTTGTCATATTGCCATAAAAGCATTCCCAACTTTATACTTTCAACCACATACATGCAAATCCCCAGTGTTCACCTGGTCCCTCTCCCAAACCTCCCCCCCAGTTCCCTGAACCTTCCAACCCACCCTCCCCAATCTATGCACCTGCACCACCCAACTCAATAACACCACTAACCTCCTGTCATATCCCTTCAATATGCAACTACACAATTTCAGCTTACCATAGATTATTTCCATATGGGTGTTGGCTCACAACCTTCTTCTCCCTTTCTATTTCCTGTAAACCTGTCTTCCAGACAATAGCTCTCTGAGTCTCCTCAATTTGCTTAATTCATATCAGTGAGATTGTGTACTGCTCATCCTTCAATGCCTGGCTTGTTTCACTCAACAGAAGGTCCTCAAGATTTATCCATGTTATCCCATGTGTTATCACTGTATTCCTTCTTACAGTTGAGTAATATTCCATTGTATGTATGTACTATATTTTGTTTATCCATTCATCTGTTCATGGGCAATTGGGTTGATTCAACCTTTTGGCAATAGTGAATAATGCCACTCGTAACATTGGTGTGCATATATCTCTTCGTGTCTTTGCTTTCAATTCTTCTGGGCACACACCCAGCAGTGGTATTGCTGGATCATTTGGCAGTTCTATAGGTGGTTTTTTGAGGAACCGCCAAACTGTCCTCCACAATGGTTGGACCATTCTACATTCCCACAAGCAATGGATGAGTGCTCCCATTTCTCTACACCCCCTCCAACACTTATAGTCCACTGTTTTTTTTTAATAGCCAGCAGTTTATTGGGTGTAAGATGGTATCTCATTGCAGTTTTGATTTGCATTTTGCTAATAGCTAGTGATGTTGAGTATCTTTTAATGCTGTTGTTAGCCATTTGTATTTTTTTGGAGAAGTGTCTTTTCTGGTCAATTGCCCATTTTTTAAATGGGTTGTTTGTCTTCTGATTTTTGAGGTTTAGGATTTCTTTATATATGCTGGATATTAGGCTCCTTTCAGATATATGGTTGCCAAATAGTTTCTCCCATTTTACTTTCTTGGTAATGTCCTTTGAGGTGCAAAAGTTTTTCATTTTGAAGAGATCCCATTTATCTATTTTTTCTTTTGCTGCTTGTGCTTTGATTATGAAGTTCATGAAACTATATCCTATTACAAGGTCTTGTTGATGCTTCCATACATTATCTTCCATAGTCTTTATGGTCTTGGCTTTTATATTTAGATCTTTGATCCATCTTGAATTGATTTTTGTATAAGGTGTGACTTGGTGTTCCTCTCTCATCCTTTTGGATATGGATATTCAATTCTCCAAGTACCATTTGTTGAAGTTGCCATTCTATCCCAGTTGAGCGGGTTTGGTGTCCTTGTCAAGTATCAGATGACTGTATATGTGAGGATCTATATCACAACTCTCAATTTGGTTCCATTGGTCGGTATGTATATCCTTGTTCCAATACCATGCAGTTTTGACCACTGTAGCTTTGTAGTATGTTTTCAAGTCAGGTAGTGTGATACCTGCAATTTTATTTTTCTTTTTCAATATGTCTTTGGTGATTCAGGGCCTCTTGCTCTTCCAAATAAATTTCATAATAAGTTTTTCCAATTCATTAAAAAATGCTGTGTTGACTTTTATTGGGATTGCATTAAATCTGTAGATCAGTTTGGTGAGGATAGACATCTTAATGATGTTTTATCATCTTATCCAAACAGGGAATATTCTTCCATTTTTTTAAGTCTTCTTTGATTTACTTTAACAGTGTTGTGCTGTTTTCTGTATATAAGTACTTTACATCTTTAGATAAATTTATTCCTAGGTATTTGATTCTTTTACTTAGTATTGTAAATGGTATGTTCTTCTTGATATCCTCCTCAGATTAGTCATTACTGGTGTACAGAAATGCTACTGATTTTTGAGCTTTGATCTTACAGCCTGTGACTTTACTGACCTCTTTTATAAGTTCTAGAATCTTTGTTTCAGATTTCTCAGGGCTTTATAGGATCATATCATCTGCAAGTAGTGAAATTTTAATTTCTTCCTTTCCGACTTGGATGTGTTTTATATGTTTTTTTTTTTTTTTTGCCTCTGTGCTTGAGCAAGTACTTCTATTAGAATGTTAAATAAGAGCTGTTATAGTGGGCATCCTTGTCTTGTTTACGATCTTATAGGGAAATCTTTCAGTGATTCACCATTGAAGATGATGTTAGCTGTAAGTTTTTCATATATACACTTTATCATGTACAGAAAGTTTCCTTCTATTCTGAACTATGCAATGCTTTTATAAAGAAAGGTGCTGCATTTTGTTTAATGCATTTTCTGCATCTATAGAGATGATCATGTGATCTTTTTCTTTCAATCTGTTTATGTGGTATATTACATTGATTGATTTTCTTATGTTGAAACATCCTTTCATACCAGGGATGAAACCCACTTGGTCATGGTGTAAAATTCATTTGATGTGCTGTAAAATGCGATTAGGAAGTATTTTGTTCAGGTTTTAGCATCCAGGTTCATTAAATATTGGTCTGTAATTTTCCATTCTTGTGGCAAATTTGTTTGGCTTTGATATTAGTGTAATGTTGGCATCATGGAATGAGTTAGGTAATGTTCCTTCTCCTTCTATTTTTTGGAAGAGTTGAAGCAGGATTGGTGTTTGTTATTTCCATAATATTTAGTAGAATTCACCTGTGAAGCTGTCTGGTCCTGGGTTCTACTTAGTTGGAAGTCTTTTGATGACTGAGTCTATCTCTTTCTTGTCATTGTTCTCTTGAGTTCATCAATTTCTTCTTTTGTCAATGTAGGCTCTTTGTGAGTTTCTAGTAATTTGTCCATTTCCTCTGAATTATCATTTTTGTTGGCATATATTTTTTGAAATTATCCTCTTATGATACTCTTTATTTCTCTGGGGCAAGTGGTGATATCCCCTTCCTCATTTCTTACTTTGTGTATTTGCATCTGCTGTCTCTTTTTCTTTGTTAGTCTGGCTAAGGGTTTGTCAATTTTATTAATCTTCTTGAGGACTCAGCTTTTGGTTTTGTTTATTTTTTCTAGTGATTTCTTATTTTCTATTTCATTTAGTTCTGCTCTAATCTTTGTTATTTCCTTCTTTCTGCTTCCTTTGGGGATAGTTTGTTGTTGTTTTTCCAATTCCTCCAGGTGTGCATTTAGGTCTTCAATTTTAGCTCTTTCTTCTTTTTTGATATATGCATTTATGGCTATGAATTTCCCTCTCAGTACAGCTTTTGCCACATCTCAAAGGTTTTGATATGTTGTGTTGTCATTTTCTTTTGTTTCAAGGTAGTTACTGATTTATTTTGAGATTTCCTCCTTGACCCACTGTTTGTCTAAGAATGTGTTGTGTAACTTCTATATCTTTGGGCTTAATCTGTTTCTCTGGTCATTATCGATTTCCAATTTCATTCTATTGTGGTCAGAGAAATTAGTTTGTATAATTTCAGTCTTCCTGACTTCATTGAAAATTGACTTGTGGCCCAGCATGTGGTCTATCTTGGAATAAGATCCATTTGCACTTGAGAAGAATATATATCCCACTGTATTTGTGTGTAGTCTTCTGTATATGTCCATTAGATCCATTTCCACTAATGTATTAATCAAAATCTTTGTTTCTTTATTGATTATTTGTCAAAATGTTCTGTCTAATGGTGATAATGGTGTATCATAGTCCTTCACTATATTTTTAGAGGCATCTATTTCTCTACTTATTTTTTCCAGTGTTTGTCTCATGTATTTTGAGGTGCCCCTGTTAGGTACATAAAAGTTTATGATTGTCCTTTCTTCTTGAAAGAGTACTCCTTTCACTAATATATAGTCTCCGTCTTTGCCTCTTACAATAGTTTTGCCTTTAAATTCTTTGTGTTCGATATTAGTATAGCTACTCTTGCCCTTTTTAAACTTGTTGTTTGCTTGTAAGATTGTTTTGACTCTCCATGGTTTCGGAAGAGAAATCAGCACTTAATGTTATTGAACTTCTCTTGTATGGTTCACTTTTCTCTTCCTGCTTTCAGTATTATCTCTTTGTCTTGAGCATTGGAGAGTTTCACGAGTATATGTCTTGGAGTAGACCAGTTAGGATTTATAGTGTTTGAGGTGCGCTGCACTTCCTGGACTTGTATATCCATCTCCCTCCAGAGGGTTGGGAAGTTTTCAGCCATTATTTCTTCCATCAGTCCTTCTGTCCCCTTCCCTTCCCTTCTCCCTCTGAGATGCCTATGATGTGTATGTTTGTGCATTTTTTTTGTCATTCAAATAGCTAAGTTCCTGCTGGATTTTTTCAATCTTTTTGTCTATCTGTTGTACGATCTGTTTGATTTCAGATGTACTGCCTTCCACATCACTAATTATTTTCTCCACCTGATCAAATATACTGTTACGTGCTTCCAGTATCTTTTTTTATTTCTTGGCTTTGGCCATTCATCATCATCATATCTGTTATCTTTACATGTATGTTTAAAATTTTCAGTATGTTCTTCCAAAGTCTTCTTAATATCCTTAATCTCTTCTTTCACTTCATTTAATTGGTCCATAATGATTGTTTGAACAGCTTTGATTAGGTTTTCAATGTTCTGCACATCTCCCTGGTTTGTTGTTTGTTCATTGGACTGGGCCCTGTCTTCCTGTTTCTTTAGTATGGTTGTAATTTTTTCTTGCCTTATGTGTCATCTTTTTATCTTGATGGGTTTATTCAGTTGATTAGCTTCTTTCTTTACTCTAGGGTTTTATTTCATTGCTGTTTGTGTGTGTGTGTTAATCTTTCTCTTTGACACATTGTTCTTTTTACTCTATTTCATTTCTCTTGTCTTTATTCCCTTGGAGGGAAAAATTAGGCCCAGAGAAAGTTAAAGATGTAAGAAAAGTCAAAGGATAATAGTAATAATAATAGTAATTTTTAGAAGAGGAACTATTTAAGACCTTGGAAAATGAATATTTAACTCATGTAAGAAGTGTAGAATAGTAGGAATAAAAAAAGTGTGGTAACAACAGGGAAATGGGAAACGAAATAGAGAAAAATATACAGATTGCCTATAAAGGCCAGTATGATGAAGAGAGAGGGAAAGAGAGAAGAAAAGAGAAAAAGAGAAAAGGTTAATTAAAGAGAAAAGAGAATAGATGAGCTAGAAATAAAAACCAGAAAAATTGAGTGCTAAACAAAGACAGGTGGAAAGTAAGAATAACAACAGAAAGCAGAAGACAGAAAGAAGAGGGAAGGAAAAAAGATACTGATGGTATACATAATGGTATCCAAAGAAAAGGAGAACTCAAGGTAGAGGAAACACAGTAAGCAAGAATAAAGCCAGCAGCACCTTGAGGAATTTATCTCTTCATCCAGCTCCCTCCAGATCGATTCCCTGAAACCTCCTACTCTGTGGGTTCCCAAAACAGCTCACTCTGGCAGGATTTTGCTCCCACTCAGCAATTTTTTTTTATTAGAGTTCTGCCTATGTTCCTTTGGATGAAAAAAAATAAGACCCAAGAAAAGTAAAGAGATAGGAAGACAAAAAGAATAACAGTAATGGTAATAGTAAAAAGTAGGAGAGCAAACGTACAAGACCTAGGAAATTTAAAGATTAACATGTGTAAGAAGCACAGAGGAAAAGGATTAGGAAAGTGGAATAGAAACAATGAAACAAGAAATAAAATAGAGAAAAAAAAATATATAATGAATTAAAATGCTGGAATGGCAAGCAGAGGGGAAAAGAAGAGAAAAAAGAGAAAAAAAAAGTAAAAAAGAGGAAATATGCATAGAAAAAGAGAAAAAGGGAGAAATATAAACAAGAAAAATTGGGGAACAAATAAAAGAGGTGGAATGAAAGAACAACAATGGTAAACAAAAGATATAAAGATGAAGAAGTGAAAATAAATAGCTTAGATAGTATATATCAGTAACCAACAGTATAAAAGAAAAATAAACAAGCAGAGAAAGAAAGGAAAGAGATACAAAACAAGCAAGAAATGAGAAAGCAACAACTTGTTTTTTAAAAAAAGGAGACAGAAAAAAAAAAAAAACAAACTCATGGAAAAGCAGCCTTCTTTCTTAGACCTCTAAGGATCTTCTGAGTCTCCTGCTCTTTCTCAATCACTCACCCTGCAGCCTGCCCTCTGCAGGTTTTGAATTGGATTTTAGTGAGTAAAGTAAGGGAAATAAAAGAAAATGAGTTTTTTTTTAATTAAGAGATCCCAGAAAAGCTAATGCAAAGAAAATGTCTATGTGTTCTCTTTTGTAAAGTTTCAGCAGGATGCCTGTTAACCTGGTGGATCTCTTCTCAAGGAACAGCCAGGAAACGAACCAGGGACCTCATATATGATAGGCAGGAATTTTCCTCTGAACTATTCTGGGTCCTTGGTTTGATTAGTTTTTCAGAAGGCTGTCCACCCCTTTTACCTCAGGCAGGTTAGATCCTCTGCAGTGGGCTTGAGAGGTACTGATCTCCTCCTGTCTCTGCCTCCTCACTGATGTAATTCCTCTCTTTATCTAGGTGGCTGGGCATGACTGTCAGCCTCAGGAGATCCCATCTGCTCTCTCTGTCGATTTTGGTTCCCTTCCAATATTCAAGAGGGGTCCAGCTGGCTAAACTTGCTGCAAAAAAATCACTCTCCACTCTCCCAGATCTGTCTTCCTTGCAGGGAATCTGCCATCACAGTCAAGTTTGGAGAAGGGGGCTAGGGTTTCCACCTAGTTTGTCCACCTTGAGGGCTCGGTATGTGTGCCACTTTCAGCCACCAAGGTAAGCAACCTCCTATTATTCCTGGCTTCCCTATCTGTCCAGTACCCTACTAGATGCCTCAGAGCACCTTCCCGTGGAGTTAGACGTCTTCTCTACTGTCAGTTAGATACAATTTGCCAGGAGTTTTACCCTCACTTAATATCTCAGGGTTGGGGGAAGGGTGTCCTTCCTGGCAGCAGGGATGTTTAATAACTCATGGTTACTAGTTCTCTGTGTCTCTGACTTTCACACTTCTGGGAAGTGGTAGGCAGTGTCCTGGTTTCCTGTGCACCAAAGCAGGATCCCATGGCAGCCTCTGGCTTTTTGTTTTTTGTTTTGGTGAGAGCTAAGAATTATATGTCTAACCCATCAGCCATGTCCCCAAAATTCTCCTTCCAATACATTTTCTATGCTCCCCAACTTGTGATCAAATCTGTAAGTCACATAATATTCATTTCATCCTTTCATTTTTGCTTAGCTTAAATGTATTCATTTCTGTTGTTTGCATCCAAGAGCACTCATCCCCATAATATTTGTCATATTTGGCAGCATTACTCTGTATCAAAATTTTTTCACCAACATATTTATGGTTATAGTAACCACTTTTCACTTCTGCTAATTTATGAAATTACAAAAAAATCTAAAATAACTCATTAGTTTATGGATGAGAGAGGATGGGAGATAAACCTAACATTAATACAGGGTTCTTCCACCTTGGTGGAATGGTCTTTTGAGGACTCAACTTGTTAGCTAGGTGACAATACCTTGAAGGGCTGGGGCAATGTTTTCCATGAAGCTTTGTATTCTCTAAATCAGTATTCATTCTATGGTGTTATTTCTCCATTAGCAGGGATTGATGGGTCCAGGAATCAAGAGGTGGAAATGGGAGTGGCACCACTCACAATTACTGCTAATGAACCCCTAGGAAAGTTTTTGCTTCCTTCCTTGCAACTTTAAGCGTGGCTGGTCTCCATGTCTTACTTTAAATAGGAGTGCTTCCACCAGAAAATACAATAATGATTCCATTGATCTGGAAGTTAAGACTGTCACCTGCCCACTTTGGTCTCTTCATTCCTCTGAATCTAAAAGCAAAGAAGAGAATTATTGTACTGGCTGAGGTGATTGATCCTGACTATCAAGAGGAAATAGGACTGCTCCTACACAACGGAGGTAAGGAAGAATTTGCCTGGAATACAGGAGAGTACCTAGGACATCTCTTAATATTACCATGCCCTGTGATTAAAGTCAATGGAAAACTACAACAACTCAATTGAGTCAGGACTATCGATGGCCCTGAATCTTCAGGAATGAGGGCTTGAGTCATCCCATCATGCAAAGAACCATGGCCAGTTGAGGTGCTTGCTGAGGTGAAAGGAAAATGGAATGGGTAGTGGAAGAAGATAGTGGTGAATACGAACTTTGACCATGTGACCTGTTACAGAATTGAGGACTGTAATGGTCATGAATATGTATTCCTTGTTAGAGCTAATAAAGGATTTCAGTAGAGTGTTAGGATACAAGATCAATATGCAAATATCAGACTAAATATGATGTATACGAAATATAACTGATTCTACACATTGGATGGATTCATGCTTTATTG
Organism: Cabassous unicinctus; assembly: GCA_029593785.1. Lineage (NCBI taxonomy): Eukaryota > Metazoa > Chordata > Mammalia > Cingulata > Chlamyphoridae > Cabassous > Cabassous unicinctus. The sequence goes on along the minus strand of JAQZBX010029496.1, from coordinate 12,816 downwards.
ATATGTATCTATAAATTGATTTGTTTAAAAAAAGTAAGCAATACACAAAAGATGGACAGTCATCTCTCAGAGCTCTCTTTCTACCTTGTGGTTAAATCTGAGAGACCTGTAATTTCCTGTAATTACTCCTCTTGTTTTTCTGGCCCTTTTACTTTTCATCTCAGAAGATAATGGAGGAAATATTTGATGCATTTGTCCCTACATTTCTTGGGTACACTGGCCTTGGTCTGTGCTGTGTCCATATGTATGCACAAAGATGCCTGGTGGAACATGGCATAAAACATTGGAAAACATTGGAAATAATATATTAGTCAAATGTAAAATATTTGCTGGAGAAGAACTCAGGAGTCCTGCCATGGAAGTAATAGAGGACTATGTAAATTCTCTTGCTAGGGTTATTCTGTCATTTAGTGTATGGTGTAAATCATTAAAATTTTAAGGTTTTTTAACAGTGTTTCTTTCACAAGCAACTTTTTTGGTAGCCATAAAAGCAGAAAATAAAAGTGAATGCTAAAGAAAAAAATTAACTAATGATTTTCTTTTTTAATGCGGCTATTTCTTTTGTTAAGACTTAAAAAACTTTTTAACAGATATTTAGATTACATAAATGTTACATAAAAAATATAGAGGATCCCATAGGTCCTGCTCCCTACCCCTCACAAATTTTCCCACATTAACATCATTCATTGGTGTGGTACACTTGTTACAATTGTTGAGCACATTTTGTACCATTGCCACTAAGCATGGATTATAGTTTATATTGTAGTTTACACTCTTTCACACACAAAATATACAATGGCCTGTATGTGTCTTCGTAATGTCATTCAGAATGATTCCCAAGTCACCAAAATGTCCACATATTACACCTATTTTCCCCTTTCCCTCCCTTTATAACCACCAGTGAACACTGCCTCCACATCAATGACAAAAGTTCTTCTATTGCTAGAATCACAATAAGTTTATAGTAGAATAACTGTCAGTCTAATCTAGTCCATCATTTATTCCCTAGTTTTGAGGACTCTGGGATGGTGATGCCCACTCTGCCTCCAATTGAGAGTGGGCTTCGATCCCTTGGGGCAGATGGATTCGACTTTCTTGATTAGAGTTGCATACTCTCTCTGTTCCTTGGGATGATCATTGTCCATTATCAACTCTATGTTAGTTGTCCTGGGTTAGTCTAATGAACTGGAGAGGAGGTCTTGCAACTCTCTTGAGATTCAGGGCCCAGCTGGCACATGGACAGCCCAAAGATTTGTCTCTTGGATGTACACCTATCAACTCCAGTAGTAACTATTGGTTAAAATAGAAGAGGCAAACGAGCCATGTTTAGGGAAACCACAACTGAGCCCAAATCTGTCACACTGGGGAGCATAAGTTCCAAATTAGGGCCTACTGACAAGGAGCCAAACTCCTGAGCTGTCTGCCTTGCCTATAGTGTGTGGATGTTTATAGAGCCCTAAGGAGTCCTGCTATTTGAGGCAATATTTGACATTTACTATATGACCTGACGGCTGATCACATTGAAACCAGAACACGCATCAGTGACAGAATCTTAGCATCTGTTTCTCAGGGAAACTTATTTTAATAGCACTAGTCCTAACACCAATTTACCACATGTGAGTACTGGAGTTGCATTTAAGTATCTCTGACACATGGGATTTCATTTAGATCAAAAGGGGGTTCTTCTAATTGATTCTGCTTATCTTTAATACCATGTTTTCTTGTGCAACTACGAAATGTAAAGTGACCTTTTTATTTCTGTTTGGCTCCATTAGCAGGAGAATATTTTGCAAACTGTTCAATGATGTCTATTTTACATCAATAACCTTAGATGCTTCCATTAGAAAACAGTTAAATTCCAATACTGACCTCATTTTTCATCAGAATTTTATTACATTTCTAGATGGACCTGCTTGTGGTGGTGGTCCACGAGTTTGGCCATGCCATTGGCCTGAGCCTAGTCGTGGCCTCCGCCATCCATCATGGGCCACACCACCAGGGCGTGGTGAATGCCACCTGTGCTACGGGCTCCCCTACAAGGATGAAGTGAGCATCCGGCAGCTGTAAGGCACGCGGAAATCCGTGTCCCCCATTGTGCCACATGAGTAGCCTCCCTCCTGTGGAACCCAGACAACTGATCCAACACCCCGTTCCTAGGTCGTGTGACTCAAGTGTGATGCTCACTCTGACGCAGTGGCCCTGACCCTGGGGGGAGTCTTCTTCAAAGGCAGGCACTTCAGCGTCTGTCCCTGGGCCAGCAACTGGGGTCACTGCACCCAGCGCACGTGCACCGCTTCTTGTGGGAAAAGCATGGACACCTGCACCAGCGACCCCAAGAGCATCTTCTTCAAAGTTCTAGAAACCGGAGCCTACATTCCAGGTGTCAGCAGGGCCGGGCCCTTCGAGGCTGTAAGGGAAAACCCCTCCATGCCCGGTGGCTCCCAGTCCTTGGCAGTGCTGGGATGTGGGCACCTGCCTTTCTACCCATATTCATACCACCTTCCTCCATGGCTCCGAGTCTCCACGCCTGCCCTCCTTAGAAAGGCACCAGTCCCTGGATTTGGTCCCCTATTCTAGGATGGCCTCATCTTAATTTAACCAGTTCCATCTGCAGTGACTCTATTTTGCATTCTGAGGTTCTGGGTGGGCATGAATTCTGGGAGAAGGGAAGGACAAAAAAAGCTCATTCTGCTGGAGGTCAAATGTCTTCTATAATTAAGAATACTATTGTAAATTCAGTAAAAACTCAATATTGAAGACAACTGATCAATGTGTGTGGTAACAATAGGATAAATTTATACAAAGCAAAATATGGTGGTAAGAATAATTTTCTTTACAATTTAAGAAAGCAAAGATGATGAGATTTTCTTTTAATTGCTTTTGGTAGAAACTTCTTCACACTTTTATCCAAGAAACATGTGCCCTTCTACTATCAAAGAGAAACTGTGGCAATCACAATTTACAAATGTTTATATACATAAATATTTTAAATATTATAATACATATATATTACATATATATATGTTTAAGCACATGTATCTATACACACATGTACACACAAAGTAACTGAATAAGGACTTAGACAATTTTAATATTGAATAAGAACAAAGCAATCCACTCCACAACTCCTCTCTTTGCTCCTAATTATAGGTTAATTTTCAGAAATGTTGAGTCCTGATTAGAAATACATAAAGCAACCAAGGTGCCTTCTATGTTAATGAACATCAGGTAAAGAAATCTTGTAAAATTTATTCAAGTTATATCCATAATTAATCAGAAATCTTTAATCCCATTATTCAAGAAAGTGGGAAAACTCGAGCTTGTAGTGTCTAGCTAGTTGCAAAATACATAGATCTAGGAATATATTCCATTAAACCTCTTCTTGCCCATGAACCCCTGGGAAAACCTTTGTGTCCACCCTGTGGGATGCCTACCCTTTTCGAAAAGTTTGCTCTAAAGTAGTTTTGTTTGGACCAAAGGGTCCAATGAGTGAGGAAAATCAGTTATCAAAGAAGCACTTTTGCAAGTTGTGCAGATCTCACTTGCAAAGTGAAATGCCGAGTATCTGGAGCAAGAGTTTTAATATCATTCCTAATGGGGTCTGGTTTTAGAGCAGGATTATCTTACATGACCTCATCTTTGGCAAATCTCACTTGGTCAAATACAATGTTCACTTAGCTATACTGAGATATCTCTCCATGAGACTGAGATATCTCTCCAGGTGACTGAGATATCTCTCCATGTATCTTTTTTAAAAGGATTTATTTTTATTTATTTATTTCAAACCACCCCACCTGGTTTTTTGTACTTGCTGTGTCTGTTCATCTTCCTTGTTTCTTTAGGTGGCTCCTGGAGTTGAACCTGGGACTTCTGATGTGGGACGGAGGTTCCTAATCACTTGAGCCACCTCTGTTCCCTGCTTTGTTGTGTCTCTCATTATGTTGTTTCTTTTTGTGTCTCTTGTTGTGTCAGCTTGCCACTCCTGCCAGTCACGCCAACTCTCTGTCTTCTTTAGGAGGCACCGGGATCTGATCCAGGGTCTTCCCATGTTGTAGGTGGGAGCCCAGTCACTTGAGCCACATATACTTCTCCTACTTGTGTTTTTATTAAATAAATTTTTATTTTTGAATAATTTTAGATTCATATAAAAGTTGCAGAAGTTGTCCAGAGAGTTCTCCCAAACTGTCAGCCACTTCCCCTTAATGTTAACATCTTAAATAATCATGGTGCATTTGTCAAACTAAGAGATTAACATTGGTAGAATATTAGTAACTATACTCCAGACTTCATTCAGATGTAACTAATTTTTTACTCCTATCCTGTTCCTCTTCCAGAATCCAATCGAGGGCACCACATGCATTTGTTTTCCATGAATTTGTTGCAGGAATACCATGTGACCTTTATATAAAAATATCTTGGTCACTGCTAATGCAGTGCTCACATTTTAAGGGAATAGCATAATGTTTTCTTCTGTATATCAATATTTTATGATTTTTGGCAACAAATCTCATTTATTCACGGTTGAAGATTAATTTTGCTTTTATATTAGCAATTTGCTAACTCATTACATTCATTCATTCATGCCCAAACTAATTGAGCACATTCATTGGGGCTCTGTAGCTATAATGGGAAGAAGATTTCCATAGATTGTGTAGAAGTGTTTGAGAACCCTGAAGCACGTTAGAGCTGGATACATGTGAATCAGTCCTTATATATCTCTCAGCCTGCAACAGGAGCACTTGTGTAGAGTGTTCCTGGGTTAGGACATGGGGTGGCATGAGCTGTGCCAACCAAACATACTTGCCAATTGATCTTATCTATAATTAATTAAGTTTTTTTTTGTCATTTGAACAACAGGAGTATGCAATATTAAATCAAACACTTAGAATTGTAAATTCTAAATGAAATGGAAGAATAAGACAGTCTATTTCTTAGATCAAGACAAAAAAGCAATATTCCCATGTTGTCCCATGTAGAAGGAGTCATCCACATTTAGGAATTTGAAACATTCTGGGCTCTTAAGCAAATGTAAAGACAGCAGCACGGTTCAGGTCGAATTGGGATGTCCCCATGTCACTGCCTTCTCTTACCAACAGAACTGTCTAGAATTTCTTCAATTGTCAGAGAACATGGCCATGTAAACTAGAGGGGACAGATCCTGAGCACCTTCAAAGCTAGTTTTTTTCTTACTTGTTTATTCATTGCACAGTACTCAGCCCTGATCCTGTGGATATGGTCAAATGTCAGGAAATCTTTTGTGGGTATAAGGGGTACAAAACACACTACGTTGCATGAGAAGACAGAGGGGTGTGCATCATTCAGCCCTGAGCTAAATGAGATGATAATTTCTTCTATCTGGATTATGATTTCCCTTTTAGCATGTATGTATTAAACATATATATTAGTTTTCTTTCATTTCCTAAGCAATTAGCAATTTATTAGGTCAGAGTTTTGTAGATAAGGAGTGTGGGTACAGTGTGGACAGTTCTTTTCTCAAGGTTGCTATAAGGCTAAAATAATGCAGTCAGTACAGCGATATTCTTTCCAGAGCACGGCGTTCTCTTCCAAGCTCATGGGGTTGGGTAGACTCAGTTCCTTAGGGGGTAGTGCTGAGATAGTATGTCCTTGCTGGCTTTCAGCTCTCACGTCCTAGAGCCTGCCCACATTCCTAGTCATATGGCCGCCTCAATCTCCACAACCAACTTCAGATATTTTCTTTCATTTCAAACCCTACTTATTTATGAATCTCACTGAGCTCTTTGTCTCTGACCAGTACAGCAAGATTTAATGGACTTTCCTTCTTAAAGTCAACAAATTTAATGATATATGCAAAATCATTTCACAGCAGAACCTTAATCAGTGTTTCAACAGCTGAGAGAAGTTGTGGGTATACCAGGGGGCAGGAGTCTTCAGGGCTCTTTAAGAATTCTACTTACCAAAATATATATTTTTAAAAATCAATTACCAAAGATTGAGTGGGCCTAATTGGATTTTGGCATTGGGGAACAGTTGGAAAACTTCACTTTTTAAAATCATTATGTGACCTCAGAGAAGGAGATGCTAGAAGAGCTAGTTTCCCAGCTGGCACTGAAACGACAGCGGCTTCCAGTGTTTCTGCATCCTCAGAGTTTTATTGCTTATAAAAAGACCCAGAAGTATCTGCCAAAATGAAAAAATAATGTTAACTCTTGGTCCATGGATTCTCACAGTATTTAATCTAAACCTTGATCTTTCATCCAATTAATATTCACCTTGGATTTGGCCTCTGTCTGCATTTGCACACTGTTTTGGCAGTCTTTCTTAAACATCCAGGACCATCTTTTCCCAAGTCCCGTTCATTTCCTGAAGTGCTCTTCCCTGAGCTTTGAATGCCAGGCCCCTCCTTTATTCATACACAAGGCCAACTGTCCCTTACTCAAAGAGGACATTTTCTTATGCTACATTTTTTGTAGACCTCTCTGGGCTAGTTACTCTGCAGGAATGTGTGTAAGCATGGCAAAGAGGATATATTGCATGGAAGAAGGAAATCCATCAATTAGAAATTGAAGTCAAATAAGCAAACTTAAAAATGTATATTAAATGTAACTTTATGGAAGAACAGGAAAAATCATGGGTGTAAAGAGAAAATCTGAAGAAAGTATTAGCATTTTCTGCCCGAAATACATGGTGGAGCAAGAACAGGGTGGATTGCTGATGAGAAGGAATGCCTTCCCTGATGATGTGGGTCTGTGCAGCATCATTCCTGAAAGCCTGGTGAGGGGACCCTCTCCTAAGGTAATGGGCTCTTAAAGAGACAAACTACAGGAAAATGAACTTAGTATTAAATAGTTTGGCACAATACATGCCTTAGTTCACTCCACATCAATGAAAACCTCTTAGGAGCATTATGAAAAAATTGTTGCAGGAAAAGTTAAACTCATGAGAGAGGAAGATTTTTTTATCTATAAAACTGTCACTAATGTTCTCTTTTCCTCTGACTGTTCATGCAGAGGGTTGACCATGAAATGGACCTAGGTTCACATTGCCCTACCTTTCCTGAGTAACAGCATTGCTACAGGGGAGGACATCTCAGAGAAGCAGGACAGTAACGGCTAATGTTATTTGTTTATTATATACCCATCGAGAAAATGAATCTTTTGTGAGCTAAGTTTTACTTGTTCATAATTTACTGTCCTATGTCTAGAATTGTTCATGATAGTATTTGCATAATCTTTTAAATATTGTTGATTTTGGGTATGAACAAATGAAGAACTGCTCTATCAGACCTTAGGAGTTGAAGCCATTTTATCTATTACCACTAGGTGGAGGTGTTACACTTCAGGTCTGCTAATCACTTCATTAGTGGTTTTAGAACGCGGTGGACTTAAAGGGCAGTGCTAAGGGTGACTTCTAAGTATCTGGTGACTCATTTCTGGAAATAGTATTTGTGTTGAGGGGAATACAGACGTCTTGTTTTGGATATATTGAGGTGCCTTTGGAATGTTGAAGAGGAGCTTCAAATATCTATTTAAAATTCAGAATAGACTGAGATAGATACACAATTTGTGCACTACCTCTTCATCTATCCAATGATATCAGTATATTCCACATAGGTTTTGGCTCCATATTTATAAGATTTCAAGATAGTTGCAGGTGACTTGAAAGAGTACAATCGGTAATAAAAATATTTAAATTTGTCAATTTTGCTGAACTTTGTTGAAAATGGGGGTGTTAAGTTGATTTCTGCCTTTTTCATGGTTTGCAGCTGCATTTCCTGTGGTCATGATATTTTTATCTCCATCCATTATTTATCTTTAAAACTCACTGCCCTGGAACGTTTGCCTTTATACTCTCTAATAATTTGCATAGGGTCTTCGGGGACTTGGCTGTCTGCTCAGAGATCTATTAACGCGGTTTCTCTGGAGATGGGGCCTGAGTAAACCAGACGGGTGAGCAAGATGATGCCACATTCCCAACTCCTCATCCTCCTGGTGCTCTGGGTCTCAGGTGAGAGCTTTAGAAGAGTAATATCTTTATAAAGTTGGAGAATGGTTTTACCACGCAGGGAGAAAAATCCACTTTATCTAAGACACATTTGATTTTACATGATAAATAAAAAGCCTACATTTAGAAACATATTTTTTGTACTTGTGATTTAATGTATATCCCATGTTCTTTTCTGATTGCAGGTGCCAGTGGGGACATCGTGATGACCCAGTTTCCAGGGTCTGTGGCTGCATCTTCAGGAGAGACCGTCATCCTCAAGTGCAAGTCCAGCCAGAGTGTTAGCAGCAACTTAGCCTGGTACCAGCAGAAACCAGGACAGGCTCCAAAACTGCTCATCTATTATGCATCCAACCGGCTTTCTGGGGTCCCTGATCGTTTCAGTGGCAGTGGGTCTGGGACAGATTTCACTCTCACCATCAGCAGTTTCCAGGCTGAAGATGGGGGAGATTATTTCTGTCAGCAGTATAACAGCTTTCCTCCCACAGTGCTTTAGCCTCAAAAACAAACCTCCTCCCCAAGGCTGTAAGGCAGTGAGTCCTGCAGCACCAGCTGCTTCTTCGTCAAATAGACTTGAACTTGTTTGCTTCCTCCACGTGTCTGAGAAGCTACAATTTTTAGGGGGCTGTACCATAGAAATCTTCTTCTTCTCATGGCCAAATCAAATGACAGGCTGAGTAAATTTCTCTCTCTCACCATTTAGGCAAGGGTCCTGTAAACTTTACACCCTGATGGATTGGTTTTCCCTTCAGGGTGCCTACTTAATGCTGAAAAATTTACCATCTTCTTTCCTTATTCTTTTGATCTTCTTCCTTCTGCCCCATCATCCTCCAACTCTGTTCCTTCCCAAGATTAAATCCTTGATCCTTCTTATTCAAACTTCCCCAATGGAAGGTCATCTTATTCCCTTATTCTTTGTTTCCATGGACTTGGAATCCAAGTCTTTCTTTTCAGTGTCACAAAAGGTGATTTGATTTGCTGCTCTGTCTCTTTTTATTTAGATAACTATTTTCATTTATTTTTTTTTCTTAAGTGCTTTTATAAATAATTTTTTTTATTTTTTAAAAGATACTTAGATTACATAAATGTTACTCAAAAAATAGAGGGATTCCCATATGCCCCACTCCCCACACCTCCCACGCCCTCCCACATAAACATCCTTTCTTAGTGTGGCACATTAATTGCAATTGATAAATGCCTCCTGGAGCTTTGCCATTAAGCATGGACCATAGTACACATTGTAGTTTACACTCTCACCCACATAGCTCTGTCTGCTTTGTGATAATATAAAATGACCTATATCTGTTGTTGCAATGTCTTTCAGGACTATTCTCAAGTCCTGAAAAAGTCCCCATATTGCAACTGTATTTCCCTCTTCCTTCCCCTGGAATCTCCAGTGGCCACTGGCTCCACATCAATGTTGTAATTTCTTCCATTTCTAGAATCACAATATGTCTGTTGTAGAATACCAGTAAGTCCAGTGTAGTCCATTGTTCTTTCCCCAAACCTGAGGATTCTGGGATGGTGATGTCTGCCCCACCTCTAATTAAGAGGGGCCTTATATCCATGGGGGAGGGAGTAATAGAATAGATCAAACAGAGGGTATTTCCTGGGCAATGGAAGTATTTTACATGATCTTACAATGATTGACACAGGCCATTTTAAATATCATCAATATTTATAAAAGTTTTCAGTCTAAAATGTAAACCATAATGTAAACCATTGACCATGTTTAATAGTTATATTTCACTATATGAACATCAGTTTTAACAAAGGTACCATCCACATGTGAAAAGGTATTAATACAGGAAGGAGGAAAAAGGGGAGGATGTTGGGTATATGAGAGTCCCATGTATTCTGTATGTGACTTTACTGTGACCTAAAACTTCTTTGAAAACAAAATGAAAAAATAGTAAGACACTGGGGAATAAATGGAAGAAAATGCCACTGCACAGACAGGACACCAGATATTACAGCAATGATACATAAAATGTAAAAAAAAAATTTTAAAACAAGCTTTCATTTTTTTTAATATCCCAATCTTTTAATTTTATTTGTTTTAGTTTTTTTTAATATTTTTATTTCTTATTGCCATCAAATAGTAATTGTGAATGGCTTCATTATACATACTCATAATGCTTATTTTATAAGGGATGATGCTCATTCAATGACATATGTTGATTTTAGTTTGGATATAAAATTTTCAAGTGAGCTTCATATTCTTGTGATTGTCACCTTGTTTCATGAGTTCTCTTGTAAAATGGTTGAACCACAAAACTCACAAAAAATTAAGTGTTTTCCATATTGTTATGAGATCTGTGTTTACTTCATCTTATCGCCTTATGTTTGAAATGCCACATATACAAGTTTATTCTTTACAACATTGCCAAATATTGTATGTTTCATCTGTGGAAGAAAGAAAAAGAATGCAAAACTGAATATGTGTATTTGATGGTGTGAAGCAGTAAGGACCTCAGTAAAGTATGATCTTGAAGTTAATCTATTTTTCGGGTGTAACCTATTGTAGGTGGAACACTTTTAGTAGGTTACTTCAGTTAATGCCTGGACCACTCTGGGTCTCAGTCCCTTTACTGGAGTCTTTTTTAAGAGAATAAAATTCAGACAAAGGAAGAGAAAGCCATGGAAGCAAGAATCTGAAAACCACAAAACCTGGAAGTGAAGGAAGAGATAAGCCGATATCAACATGTGATTTGCCACGTGACAAGGGTTCAGGGTCAGAGGCAGACAGTCTTTGGGAAGAAAGCATTCTTCTTTCTTTCTTCTGGTTCCTATTATCCTCCAAATAATATAGAAACATATAATCCTGGCCATCACAGGTTCAAGTCCCCTCTAGAGACCTTGTCTGTCACTCTCCCTCTTTACCTACTGGTCCTTCTGTCTGGGCAGGCCTTTCTAATCAGGGTCTCCTGATTGTACGTTTACAGGCCTAGCTCTATGCCATCTCTCATTTCTACCTTTTCTTTTGAAAAGAAAAGAAAATTTAAAACGATAGACTATTATCTTTCTCTGTTGTTCACTTCCTATTAAAGACCGTTCCACAATTTTCTAATCCTACTTATAAATATGTGCAACTTTCCCCATCACCCTTTCCCCTCCAGGATCAATTTATTTATTTATTTTTACATCTCTGACACTTTCTGCCCATGTGTCCTCAAGTAAATTACTTAACCTCTCAGTGGCAAGGTTTTCTCAGATACAAAATGGATATAATAATTGTCAATACACAGAAAAGTCTATGAGTAGTCTATGAGCTGTAGAGTAGGTGTTGTAACTCTGCCATAAGTTTGGGCCCAACTGGCACATGGACAGCCCAAAGACTCAAATCTCTGGACATGCACCTAGAAACTCCAGCACCAAGTATACATTTAAACAGAAGGGACAGATGAGCCATGTTCAGGGAAGACACAATTGAGTCCAACTCACACACTCAGGAGCACAAACTCCAAAGTAGGACCCACTGGGAAGGCACCAAACTTCAGAGCTATCTGCCCTGACCATAGGACCTGGGTGTCTACAGAGCCCTCAGGAGCCCCATTATTTGGGGGTAGTATCCACTTTGGCAGTCTGTAAGATCCTGCTGAGATGTGCATAAGCGTTACCTCTGGGATGACCCCCCGACTCACTTTGAAATCTCTTAGTCATATAAACTCATTTGTCTTTACCTTTTCCCCCTTTTATTCGAGGTCTTTTTCCTGTTGCATTGCTAGTTGGTGCTTGGAAGCAATCCCTTGGTGCCAGGGAGGCTCATCTCCGGGAGTCATGTCGCACGCTGTGGGGAAGGTAACGCATTCATATGCTGAGTTTGGCTTAGAGAGAGGCCACATTTGAACAACAAGGAGGCTCTCAGCAGGCAAACATTAGGCTAAGTTTCAAATTCAAGAGCAAAGTTTCATAAGCCTAGTCATCAAAATCAAAGACCCATCAGTGAACCATCCTCCTTTGCCAGTCACTGCCTTTGCATTTGGGGGACTTTTGCTGCTCCCTTAGAGAATGAGGCAGAACTCTCTAGGATGGGAATTCAATATTCTCTCAGTTATTGTGTGAGTCTCAACCCATTGTGACAATGACCTGTGAAAATTTGAACATTTTTACATGCCTTATATGTATGTTCAAGTGAACTTCCTCCCATGTATCCCCCAACACTGACACCCCACATCAACAATCCTCCCTCACCCCAGTTATAACCCTTCTGTAATCCAAAGCTTATTAAAAAATGAAGCTATTGCAATAGCCAAATTCAATTAATAGGAGAATGAAATAATAATGATAAGTTTAAACGTAAATAAAACACATAAAAATATTTAAAAAAGTAAAAATAAAATAAAAAGAGACAGGCATATTAAAAAAAACGAGGGCAAATATTCTCACTGACCTGATTTTGTGATAATCAGGGTAGGCTAAAACAATTGCTATAATACAAATCATGCATGTGTCCCCAAACTTAGTTTTTCTACATAGGTCTGGTTTTTAGAATGCTGGTGAGGAACTACGTCTGACTTATTATATGACCATCCTGTTTGTGAAAAGATTGTAACTTTGGGTATCTTTGGTCAACCTTAAGAGACAGATGTGGCTCGGGTTGTTGGGCATCTGTCTCTCATGTGGAGGAAGCTGGGTTCGATTCCCAGGACCTCCCAGGAAAAATTAAAAAAAGAAAAATATAGAAGGCACATGGGCCACCAGGCCCTGTGCGTGGGTGCGCTACCAGGCCCCACGATGATGATGTAACAGGAGAGTGACACAAGGGATATGCAAGATGAGATGCACCGAAAAACCAGGAACTAAGGTGGCACAGGTGGTAGAATGCCTCTC
>JAQZBX010029495.1:0-27265 GCA_029593785.1 Cabassous unicinctus | reverse complement strand
AAAAAAAAAAAAAAAAAAACCAAATGAACTTGCCCCAGCCCTCACTACTAGTCAATAAGTAGATGATACAGGATCTGAAACCCAGATCCAAAGATGGAGAGCGTTTCAGTGAGAGTAAGAGGAAGGCATTTTCTTCACAGCTTGGTAATACTGTTGCTTAAAAAAAAAGCCAATATCCTTTTATTCCCTGTTATGTGCCTCACACTGAGCTAAACTCAATATGCAAATCTCACTCATTCCTCTCAGAGCCCTAATAAGGCAGGTATTCTTACTCTTAGAGGAAACTAATATGCAAAGAGGTGAGTCACATGGTTGGCAGGTTGCCTGGAATCTACATTTGTGTTTGTAAGCACCCCTCAGAGGCAAGCAGAGCAGGAGGGAGGAAGAAACTGAGGCAAGGAGAGAAGAGGTCCTCCCTGACAAAGTTAGAGCTCTGAGCCGGTTTCCCTGACTCTCCAATACCCTACGCATCTCTTTACCTTCTCCCTCAGACGGCCTCCCAAGAAAACCTACCACCCACAGCACGAATACCACGGTGGCCAAATTACATCTGGGGATTCCCAGCACCGAGTGGCTAGGAAGTCCCATAAATGGCTTGGCCTCCCCCTCTGGGGTTCTGACAACAAGCCCAGGCTCATGACTAAAGCCCGAGCTCTCTCCCTTTTCTCTCTGTACTGGAGATGGTACGCAGGCGTGGGGGTTTCTCCTTCTGGGTGAGTCGCCCAGGCTAACACCTCCGTTGGCTATTTGTGAGCAACTCAGGAATGCAGTCCAGGCAAACGTACCACAAGGCCCTGGCTGCAGGTCTTGTCTGGGGCTGGGAGACAGGCAAGAGCAGGATTCTGACTCAGACTCAACAGGGAGATAAAAAGAGGAGCGCTTGACGGGAGGAAGCAAGAGGGATCCTGTGCTGATGGCCAGAAAGCTCTGCTACCCTCCAGCTGTGGGACCTTGGGCAAGTCACTTCGCCCTTGAGTCTCAGGGTCTCCACAGAGCTGATGGAAAAATCTAATGAGACCAAGTAGATGAAAGCACGCTGTCACGTATGAGGACTTTCCTGTAAGCTCCATTGGGGTAGGGCCAGATATAGTACCTGGCACAAGGCATGGAACAAACCAAGGAATATAGAGGCTTGTTTAAATGTGGGTAAAGTGGTCACACAGAGGAAAGCACTGGCCTAGACAAGAAGAGGACTTGGGTTTGGGTCCATGTTCTGTTACTGACTTAGTGTATGATATCAGGCAAGTTACTTCCTTTTGGGGGCTTCAGGTTTTCTTTCTGAAAAATGGAGGTAAAAGCAGTCTAATCAGATAGACATGTTCTGGATAAAGTTGAGGAAAAGCACTTAGCACAATGTGTGGCATAAAGTGTGTGCTCAATAAATGATGATAACAATGATGATGATGGCGATGTTTATACTAGTGATGACAATGGTGGTGTTGAGTATTTTGGCAATGGTGCTGGTGAAGGTGACATTTTAGAACAGAAGGATCTGACTCCTTTATAAGACCAAACTAAAATAAGTGTCTGCTTTCCAAATGAGGGAAACATAACACTCCAGAGCCACTGATTTTTGGAGAGAAGGAGTTAGTCTTTTCTGCTTAGCCACCTGCCTCTTAACTCTTACTGATCCTTCACGTTCAGCACATCCACCACCTCTTCCAGGAAGCCTTCTAGGATCCCTTGGGCTGCTTCAGTGCCTAAAATCCCTTAATGCCCTCACTGTGCTCTGGACAAGGTCCAAACTCCTTGGATTGACTTATAAAAGCCTTCACCCTTCCCCCCTCGCACTGTGCTCTACCCATACTCAAGGAATTATAGTTTCCCTAATACTCACCCTTATAGCTGGGCCTTTGCACTTACTGTGCCCTCTGCAGAGACAATCTTCTCCCTCCCACCATCACCTCTGGTCTTCCCCCTACTTCATTTCAACTAGATAACACCTACTGCAGTAATCTGGTCTCATCTTTGATGTGGCCTTCTCTGGGAAGCCTCATTGTTCACTGGCTGTGTGTCCCCATTTGTACTTATCTACCGGTCCATAAGATGTGAGCTCAATGTGGCTGGGATGGGTCTGTTTTCCTCATTGCTTAGCACAGTATTCATCATATAGCAGGCACCAGCCTGCATTCACTCATTCAACAAACAGTTATCATGCATCTACTTTGGGACAGGCAGCACTGAGGTACTTTGGAATTTGAGATACCTCAGAGAACAACACAGACACATATTCTTGCCTTCATGAAATCTGCATTCTATCAAGGTGAGAGGGATCAGGATTATCAGATAAAATACTATATACATTATATAAGGTAAGTGCTATGGAAGGAAGGAAAAAGAGGAAGCCAAGGCAAACGGGTGTGGGAGTGCCAGAGGTGATGGGGGGAGGGGTATTCAGGGAGGGGCTCATCAAGACATAACACTTGAGCAAAGATTTGGAAGAGTCTAGGGATGAGCCATGTGCAAAAACAGGGAACATGTTCCAGGCCAAAGAAATAGCCAATGACCAAGGCTGTAAGGTTTGAGGTTGCCTGGCCTGTACAAGAACAAGGAGTCCAGAGTGGCTGGAGTTGAGCGAGTGAGGGCACAAGTAGTAGAGGGATGAGGTCAGAGCGGTTAGGGGTCAGGCAGAACCCACAGGGCCCTGTAAACATTGGAAAGACTGGTTTTTATTCCCAGTAAAACAGGGAGGCATTGCAGGGTTTTGCGCAGAGGTTGCTTGGTTGAGAATAGACATTGATGTACATCACAAGCTCAGGAACCCACCATCTGACCCTTTGTCAATATAGGCTATGGCACACTCTGCTCAGAAGGGCTGCTTTCCTCCCAATGATTCTGATTGTCTTTCCTTATCTTCTAGAAGCACCAGCCATCTTAGACCAATAGGATACATGTTGGATCTAATGCCCTTTTCTAAGAAACTGTGTTTTTACTTAGCGCTGCCAGGCTTAGCAAATAAATATGGAAGCCCTGCATGTAGTATCATCAGTTGGGCTGATGTCATCAGTTGTGCCATTTGGTGCTGACAAATGCTGCTGGGATTAACCTCTTCTTACTGTCTACCGGACTCAGTCTTAACTGGCCTTCAAGTTCCTACTCAATGACCACCTCACCCAGGAAGAGTGGATAGTCCTGACATGATCTAATCCAAATACCAAGAGATAAAATCCCAAGGTGAGTCTGGGCTGCCCAAGGTCACAGAGCTAATAAGTCACAGGCTGGGACTACACTTCCACTCCCCAGACATCTTCTGGAATCAGTCTCTTGGCAGCCGCCCGAAACATGATCGTAACTAGTGTTCCAGGCCACCACACCTTAGAAAGCTTTGGTATGTTTACTATGTTAAGGTGGCCCCCCCCTTCTTCCCTTACATCCCCAACACAGGCTTGCTCAGAGTGACTCCAATTACAAAGTAATATTTGTTGGTATGAAGGGAAACTGTTGGAGCAACTGTTCTGGAAATCTGCTCTGTATTCGAGGCTCCTTAAGGCTCCAACAGGAAAATAATAAACTGCCTGGTATCCTGAGAAGCTGAGTCCTGCCACTTCCTGTCTGCCTCACACTGCAGACAGGTGTCTGGGTGGGAAACTGGACACTCCTGTCAGACAGAGCTTCCTGCACTGTCTTACTCTTGTCTGCCAGCCGGGCCCAGGTCACCCCAAGAGGCAGATGTGGGAAACAGCTGGTGTCTTTTCAGACAAACAAGGGGAGGAAAGATGGAGGCAGCAGACAGACATCGTTCTGGGCCAAGCAACTGGGGAGGCCCCAGCCCTGCAGCCTGGGAAGATGTTTAGGTGGAGAGCTGGCCAGAAGGAAGTCTGGGAGAAGGTTCTGAGGGCCTGTGGTTCACACCCAGGACTCCATTCCAGGGGTCTATGAAGCAAGGGGCCCACCAACCAGCGAAAGGGCAAGATGTTTGGACAAGACACAAGCCTGCTGGAAAAAGTTGTTCGGAGCAAGAGAGAAGGGCTGTTGCCCAGTGGTTTAGACTCACTGGGTATGCATCTCAGCTCTGCCACTTACTGGATGTGTTACCTCAACCCACAAAGCCTCAGTTTCATCATCTATAAAATGAGGGTAAAAAGACAACACCTACAACAGGGCTCCTGTGCTGACGAAAGGAAATGACAAATATAAAAGCCATTTAATGCTATGGTTGGCAAATAGTAAGCTCTCAATAAACATTAGCTATCTAGAATGAGCAAATTCATAGTCAGTTACAAGGGGTTGGGGGTAGGGGTAAGGAATAGGGAGTTAATTCTTTTCTTTTCTTTTTTTTTTAATTAGAGAACTTATAGGTTTACAGAAAACTTATGCATAAAATGTAGAGTTCCCATATAGCACCACCCTATTACTAACACATTGCATTAGTATGCTACATTTCTTAAAATTCATGAAAGAACATTTTTATAATTGCACTATTAACTATAGTCCACCATTTGCGCTTACGTTAGGGTTCACTGCTTGTGTTAAAAAAAACACGTATGTTTTTAAAAATCTTTATTCTACTAACATATATAGTTAATTGGTACAGAGTTTCTGTGTGGGATGATGGAAAAGTTTTGGTAATGTATAGTCGTGATAGCAACACAACATTGTAAATATAATTAACACCACTGAATTATATATCTGAATGTGGTTAATAGGGAAAATTTTAGGTGGTATAAATGTTGCTAGAACAAAAATTAAAAGCAAAAACAACCATAGGACTGTACAACACAAACAGTGAACCCTAATATAAACTTATGGACCATGGCTAATAGTGCATTATAATAATATTCTCTCATCAATTGTGACAAAGGTACCAAACAAATGCAAAATGTTAAAAATGGGGGTGTGTATATGGGAACTCTGTTTTTTTGTGCACATGATCTTCCTGTAAATCTATAATTTCTCTAATTAAAGAATTCAAAAAATAATAAATATATAGTAGGTGCTATTTGTTTGGAGTCAGGAAATCCTAAATTCCACATAGCTGGGTCACTTTGCATAAGTGGTTTTGCCTCTCTGAGCCTCAATCTTCTACTTTGTTGGGTTGTTCTGGGATCTGAATGAGGTAACATGCACTGAGATCCCAGCCTGCAGTCTAGGACATAATATATGGTCAATTAATGGAATTAATGTATTCTAGGAAGGTGCCTGATGCAAATCTGCCCTAGGATTGAGTTTCTAAGTGCTAGCCTGCTTAGGCGCAGGACATTTTCCGTGATATGGGATTGGGGCCGAGGGTACACGTAGGAGCTGAACAGGTCCAGCAGGTAAGAGCAGGAGGATGGAAGAGGAAGGAAACCAGCCTGTGGACCATCTCACACCCTGAAAGGTTTCCTACTGTGGAAGCTGGAGACAGAAACCAGGACTTCCTTTTGCCTTGTGGATGCCCACGTGAAACTCCTGTCTGGGCTGCCTGAGACCTCAGGGATGCCTGGCCAGTTTGGAAGTCTCAACAACATCCCACCCCGCTTCCCATCTTTGCTGCTGAGAAAAGCTCCTTTCATCTTTGCTAAGGGGAGGGGTCCCACATCCAAGGTTCCCTGGCAGCCAGGGTTCCCAGAGAAATGTCCCAACCAGACCCAGGAGGGTGCTGCCCAGGTGTGCTGAGCCCAATGTCCTATATCTCAGTGTCCTCTCCTCTTCACGAGAAAGTGCAGGGTTCTT
Organism: Cabassous unicinctus; assembly: GCA_029593785.1. Classification (NCBI taxonomy): domain Eukaryota; kingdom Metazoa; phylum Chordata; class Mammalia; order Cingulata; family Chlamyphoridae; genus Cabassous; species Cabassous unicinctus. Next base: position 21,610 of record JAQZBX010029495.1, on the reverse strand, counting down.
GAGTGAGACAGAAGTGGGTTCAAATTTGACCCTCAGCACTCACTACCTGAGTGAAGTCGGGCAAGTCCTGCTAACACTCCGAGCCCCAGAAGGTTCACCTACACAATGGGAATCTTACTAGTGACCTGTCAGGGTTGACAGGAGGATGAAATAAGATATCAGAGGCCCAGTGTATGGCAGAGGGCAGTCCACGCAGTAGGTCACTTGGTGGTATTTTGTTTTATTATTTGTCTTCTCCAGCTCTTACCTCCTATAAACAAGGGAGCAGTTGGGTTGTACAAGAGAGAATAGAAAGCTTTCAAGAAATTGAAGTTTATTTAGAAGTTAAACTGGGAGATTTATCCTGTAGGAAGCATGACGTGAATTGAGACACTTCTTATCCAGAAGTCAGACTTCCAGTGATCTCAAACCTGACAAAAGCCCGCAAACACCTCTGAACACCTGAAATACCTATGACAAAGCCACATCAGAACAGAGAGGCCTTTAGGCACTCTAATGTTTATTTAGCACGTAGTTCTCATCTCCATTCTGCCTCCCAACCATTCTCTACCTCCACTATGAAACTCCTGCTCATTCCCCAGGTCTCCACGTAAATGTCACTTCCTCAGGGAAGCTTTCTCTGACCTTCACACTATCCTCCATTAGATCCTGCATCTTTTCTTCATTGTCCCTTCCACAAAGGAATAAAGGCATAGCAGTATACTTCACTGCTTAATGTCAGGCTCTCTGGATAGACTAGAAGTTTCAAAATGGCAGACTCTGCGTCTATCTAGACACTGTCATGCACACACAGCCTGGGCCAGAGTCAGAAACTTAGAAATGCTCAATGGATGAAAGAAGCTTGGACATCTACCTTTTGCAGCCTGAGCAAAGGGAAGGAACAATAATTTAAAGCGGGGGAATGGAGGCTTTTAACCCCAAAAGACAAAAGTACATTTACAATGTGGATGGAAAAGGAAAGAAAAAAGATAAGAAAGCATATTCAGAGCTAGCAAAGGACTAACTCTGGATCCCTTAGCAAAGAGTTGGTGTTTGCCTCAGGGACCCAGAATCTGAACTTGCTGCAAATGAACCCAGCACAGGAGCAGAGAGCCAAAATGATGAGTTAATGTTCTTAAAAATATGTATGTTAGCTCATGTGGTTATATAAAAATTTGGAATCTGCACCTGAACCTCCATCTCCTGACTTCATATCTATCTTCTATGCACTCTGTAGAAATAGTATTCTAGTTAAGGAAGTTTCCCAATAAAAATAAATCACTTTTGTTTTTTAAGTTTTAGTACATAAGTTGTAGAATGTAGGAAAATTATTTTAATCAAAATTGCTCTTTCTCCAACTGAAGGTGTCAGATGAAGAGTTTCATAATTCTACAGAAACTTCTATTTAAAACACAAACTTCATTATCCATTCACTTTCATAAATGACTGGCTCCAATGCAGTGAAATAGACACAACTGTACACAGTATTCATTTGCCAATAGGAATCAAGGACCTTAAAATGCTCATAACCTTTATCCTAGTCATTTCAATTCTAAGAATTAATTTTAAAGGGATAATTAAAACTATAAATATATTTATGTGCAAAGTTGTTTATGAAATAGCTCAAAAGTGAAAAATCAAAGTGGGGAGGGAAGGTGGATGTCTAAGCAAATTATTATACATCACAATCATATAATAATAATAAAACAAAAAATACAGTTCAGAAGTTTACAATGAAATTAGATAATTTGCATGTGTGCCTGTGCTAAGGAAACAAGACAAAGCAAACAAAAGAAATCAAGATCCCAAACTGGAAATGCAATACAACAAAAGTGAAGTGATATAGATATATAGATAGACAGATAGACAATCAGGCAGACAGACAGGTAAACAGATAGATAGATATAGATATATATAGAGAGAAAGATACATGCACACACTTAAACACAGAATAAAATAAAATAAAATATAAAATAAAATAAAATAAAATAAAATAAAATGAAATAAAAGCAGTGGTTATCTTTGGGTGGTAAAAAAGTCAGTATTCTTTTGCTCTCTTCTACATCCTGGATTAATTGTTTCACAATCAAGAAAAATAATAAAATTTATAAATAGAAAGTGAATTTTATTCTCTCATACTTGAGCAAAGTATGCTTTCATGTTCTATCAAAAAAAAAGGGGGAGAGGCATACAGGGCTGACTGATCTTAGAGAACCCCAGCATCTTTCTTTGTCAACCAAAGATGCAGCAGCAGTCCTCTTATTTGAGTGTGTTCCTTGGGTCTTGCCCTATAATCCCTGCATGATAGTCTCAGAGCATCTTTCCTGATGGTACCAGGTCTCTTGGATGCTGCAGTACAAAGGGACTTGGCCTGGAAGCCAGGAGCTGTGCTCTGCTTCTACCACTCACTGTGCCACCTGGGACAAAATCATTCCTCCTTTAGGGGCCTCAGTCCCCTGATCAACACAATGAAACATTTGGGCCAGATCATCACAGAGGGCACTTCAGCCATGACTGACCATGATTCTTTGACCTTTCTTGTCTCTGGAACTCAGTTCCCCCTTCTTGAAAATGAGAGATTTTGAGATCAACGATCTTTCAGCTCTATAGTCTATGAGTATAAACATAGAATAGTTTCCTGTTAGTCTATTCATAACAAGAACAGCTGTCAGCTGGGATTGCCTGGGTTCACCACCTCTCTCCCAGTTCCTAGCTAGGGCCCCAGACTCTACTCCAGTTCCAGTTAGGAAAGTGGAGGAGGCCACTCTTCCCTAAGTGGTTGATGTCCATCTCAGTCAAATGCTCCAGTTTGACTAGAAACAGTTGACTCACTCCCATGGGTATCCTAATACACAAAGGAAGAAAATCACAACCAAGACTCTGCCCCATCCCAGGTGTGAAAAACAAAGATTATAAAAAGCTTGAAGGCCAAGCTTTTGCTGGGATTGTCTCCTCTTTTCTCTGCCCCTAGATTTCAGCCATACCCATCTAAAAATGTGTGTTCTCCCTGGAAGGTTACATGCCATACCTCTGCCCAAAATGCTATTTTTCTATCCAACTCTCTGTCCCTACCTTTCATCCCTCAAGTTTCAGTATCGATACCACTCCCTCTGAAGAGCCTTATCCAACACCTCTGACTACAACAAACTTCCCCAGAGGACCCCACAGTACTGCATCCTTCCTTTCTAGAAGTACTTATTGCACTTGCATGTGTCTGTTTCCATTCTTGACTCTAAGATTTGAGGATAAGGGACAAATCTGCATAGATCACCCATGAGTCCCCTACACCTAGCTCAGGACTTAGCACATAATTTTAGCTCAACCACTTACTAAAAGAATGAAAAATAAAATAAAATGAAGCTTGAAGGCAGAGAGCTTGAATGCCTGTTCCAGCGTGTAGGGGTGATCATGAAGCGGCAAGCTGGATAGGCACGCAAGAGGCGGCTGCCAAGGGGGGTGCACAGCCTACCTTTTTGGTCTTTACCGTGGAGGCACAGCAATCCCCACCATCATAGTTGCAGAAGGCTCTGTTGTTGATGGCATCACAGTAATTGTCTCCCATGAAGGGCTATAAAGGGGGAGAGGGACAGGAAGGAAAAGAGGCCTTATTACCATCTGGAATAAGAGAGAGCTGTCCCCAGCAATTCCTCTTGGTCTCTGTCCTCTTTTAGCTGTCTCATCTTCTCAGACCTCTGCAGTCGGTCTACCTGGCTTCAAATCCCAATACCTCCTTGGACAAGTTATCACTTAAATTCTTACATTTATAAGAAACCTAATCTAGACCAAAATTTCCCAGCTGCAACGTGTTATACTGGAGACATACTTTTGTATGCTGGAGTATGCAGAGCCACAGGGTACACCAGTTATATCTTCCTGGAATTGAGTGTTTATTTTACTTGAAGAAATGATAAGATCATCTGAGTTCCCTTCCTCCACTTTTCCTGCTAGTAGACAATTACAAACATAATCTACAATAAAATATATCCAAATCTATTAGGGAGCTGAACATACACTGCCCAAGAATTATAAAGATAAAACGTAATAATTCATAGAAATTTGGCACAATGGTCTGTGTAGATAATATGGGTCTGCTCTCCTCTGATAGAGGAATACAAATGTGATGAATTTTTTAAAAAAAAATTCTACAAACAACATTGTTATTCCCACTTTACAGATGAAGACCCTGAGGCTCAAAGTAAGAAAGGAACTGAGTAAGTTCACAGTGGCAGAGGCAGAGTAGTGATTTATATCTTGGTTAGTGCCACATTTTTTTCTTCACACTCTAGGCTGTGTAGTTATTGTATCTATCACATGCTGGTTTATTTCTTTTCTTCCTTGTTCCTCCCATCCTGTGGTATGCAAAAGATGAGGAAAAGATGAAGGAGCCAAGTCATTACTGATCTGAATGCAGAGCCATCGTGGGAGAATGTCCAGGAGTCTCTGTGACTCCCCTGGCACTTGCATTGCCCCATTCTAGCCTTCGCACACAGTATTCTGTAGTCTGTTTATGTGTCAGTAACTGGTGCAAGACTGTGGGGCCCTTGAAGACATGGGCAACATCTGGTTCCTCTTTGTCTCTCCAATACCTAGTTGGATGCTGGGCACAATTTTGACTCTTAGCAGTTTTTTTTGGAAATGGAATGTAATTGTATTGGCATGGTGGAGAGAGCAGTTGGAAGGGATTTAGATAACTTGGGTTCTGCTTCTCCAAACCTCAGAGAAATGGGAGGTTACTTGGTGATTTTAGTCAAGTGGCTTACTTCCTCTGGCCTCCTACTGGTAAAATAAAGAGGGTAGAGTTAGTCCACTGATTTCTCAAAGCAATGACCCCACATCCCATAAATTGCAATATTGTGTGACATATCAATATCTAAATCATTTGAAAATGAAACAACTTTGATCAAAGTGTGATTTGGGGTCTCTAACGATTCAGTGTCTCATTGATGGAGATGAAGAGGTCATCATTTGGCTAAGAGCATTGCATCCCAGCACTGGTCCAATGGTGATCCAGTGGTCCCTCCTTCCTATTCTGACTGTTTTGGATCTCACAAGGAATCCATATCATGTGACATCCATGTTTTTTGCATCTCTGCTCCAAATTCTCATTCCCAGAGACTTTGTGCTTTCAACTCCTGATAATAGATTCTATTTCATCACCACCCTATTCAGGGCTAAAGAAAGATCTTAGCAAGACAGGGCTGAGAACAGTTAAGAGTTGTGTTCAGGTGTGTATGTGCACCTGCACATGGCTGTGAGCACTGGCGAGGCTCTTATATGACTGCATGTTGAACACATTGCATTCATATCAGAGCAGAGTGACACAAAAAACAAACAAACTAATGATAAGTCCTTTCCTCAACTCTGTGCCACAGGAGCTCTGCCTGTGGACTATGCTCTTTATATTGTTTCTCATGTCATACATGAAAAAGCTAATGGATGAATTGTCTGTTCCTTAGAAAAAGTAAATGAATGTAGTTCCTTTTTAATTTGACCCTGAAAAAGATCTCCATTCTCATTACTGACTACTCTCCCATATGTACCCTTTCTGGCAGCCATATCTACCCATGCATCTATCCATCTATCCATCCACCTGTCCGTCCAGGCATTCATCTATCCATCCTCCATTCAACCTTATTTATTAAATGCCTAATATGTATTACACATGGTACTAAGAAAAGGATGCAGTAGTGAATCAGTATAGATATAGCCTCTACTCCTCTAGACCTTACACTTAGTGAGGAGAAAGACTTTAATCATGCAATCACACATCTAATTGGCCAATTTCAACTCTGATAAGAGCTATGGAGGAAAGGTACATGATGCTTCTAGAATAAGGAATAGGAGGATTTGACCTAGTCAGGGATCTCAGTGAAGGTATCCTTGGGGAAATGACATTTCAGCTGAGATCATAAAGATGAGTAGGAGTTGATGGGGCTCAAAGAGGGACACTTTTAGGCTGAGGGAATAGCATGTAAAAAGCTTGGATACGTAGAGATTTCTCTTGTCTCTGGTATTTCCCATGCTTCTCCTCTTATCAGTAATGCATTCAGGCAAACAACTCATCCTTCAAGATGTAGTCCAAACACCACAACTCCACAATGCCGTCCCTATTATACCCAGGCTTCTCTGTGCTTCTACAGCTTTTTGTACTTGCATTATAGCACTTGGTACATTTTAGAATTCTCTTTTAAATTGCCTATTTCCTTTTCTATACTGTGAGTTCCTCAAGGACAGGCAATGTGGGTCATCCATTTCTGTATCCTAGATTTCCTAGGAAAATGCCTGACAATTTGAGCAAATCTTTATCAAAGTTATGTTTGTGCAATAAATGTTTGTTTATTAAAATGGTGGATGAATGGATGGATGAATGGATGGATGGATGGATGGATGGATGGATGGATGAGGGGCAAGAAAATATCACAGGTTACTCAGAGAGGACATAGTTATTGTTATCACTTATGACCATTGTATCCCCAGAACTTAGAATAGTTCCTGGCACATAGACACTCAGTGAAGCTTTGAGGAACCAAAGAGTGAAAGACCTTTAGGGAAACAGTTTGAGGAAGAGGGCATGAGACTAAGGGGTCAAGAAATTCTTTATCTTAGCTAGACCAAGATAGAGAAACCCCAAGTTTATGGCTCCTCCCTTACCCAGCATTTGTTTGCCTTCCAAGAATGCTTTTCAGGCCCAGAAAAGAGACAAACAATAATTCTGAGCTAACGAGGAAAGGAGACGTGGGGCACCTGCAAGGGCAAAGGTGATAAGCATCGTTGGCAGGACACAGAACCTGGCAGTGAGGGTTCCTCAGGCCCCGGTGCTGAGTCAAAGGAGGGATCGAATTCCGCTGTTATGCTGGTTGACCAGACAGCCAACTCAGCAGGATGAGCACCCAGGTAACCCAAGCCTCCTTTTCCCAAAATGCTGGACTGATCCAGGGATATGGAAGGAAGCAACCGCTACAGCGCTTTGGCCTTGACTTTGCCATACCTGGCTGAAGTTTGGGGACATGAATTCTCAAGACTGTAGTATCAAGTGCCCTGAGAAGATGCCACAGGGGGCATTTGATCAAAGCACAGAAAAAAATCTGTGACCCAGGGACTAACTTGTGCTGACAGGTCAAGGAATGGCTCCTGGGCAGGAGGTAACCTAGTGGAGGAGAAAAAGTACTAGTCCAGGCGTCTGGAGCCCTGGGTTCATACTTTGGCTCTGTGGCTATTATGATGGGCAACCTTAGCCCAGTCCATCCCTTCTCGGTCCCTCATTTTCCAGTCTACACAATAAATGGACTGGACTAGATTATGCTAAGAACCCTTCCAATTTGGCATTCCAAATTTTAGACTTGGCCACTGCTTACATCTCAGTTTCCCCATGATTAAAATAAAAGGGCAGTTTTACGAAATGTGAATATGATTAAGCATTTTTTTTTTCATTTTCTTCATTAATAAGGAGAATTATTAATGCCATTTACCCAATCTGTACTTATTTATCCATCTTTCGGAACACTGGAGAAACAACTGAGTTTGTTTTTAGAATTAAATAAGATAAATGTGCCTGGACAGGATTTTTTAAAGAAATGCTTCCATAATTTGTTAAGCTGCCTTTTGACTGTCATTTTACTTTTTAAAGTTGAAAAAAGTTATAAAATTTTTGAAAAAAAAAATTAAAAGGGCAGGTCTAGATAATCTAAACAACCTTTCTGGTTCTGATATTTTATGAGTTTCATCAAATACAAAGTCATCTTGGGCACAATCTGGTCCTTTCCCCCTATATTTTCCTTGATGGGCTCTGGGGTGTGTGGGGGGAACGACAGAGATTTAGATATTCCAGAATTCCACTTGGATGGGATTTGGGGCTTCCTTTTCACTGCCAGCTGAGAAGAACTGCAAGGGGAATGAGGGTGAACAGAAATGTCTACGTTCCAAGGACAGCTCTCCCTTGAGAACACAGCTAACATCTCAAGAACCCTGCTCCCCACCCCCACCCTCCTCACTCCCCCCACCCAGTTGTCACTGACACACAGAGCCAGATCTCTGTAATTCCAAGCTCCCAGGAATGGCTCAAATGTGAAGTCAGAGAATTTAGGAGTCAGAAAGGATCTTCCATTTTCAGTTCCATAATTGGGTCTAAGGTAGGCATATTATTTCTAGAGTGAAAGAATGAATGAATAACAGAAAGGTAGGGCAGAAGGAAGTGATCTGCAAGTTAAGGTCATCTGTAAAAAAGGAATTTAAAAAAGCAGCCTCATGTGGCTCTTTAAAGATTAAATGCAATAATGTTGGGTAACTGCCTGGCATATTAGAGATGCAAAATCAGTATGGCCTCCCTCTCTCTCTCAGTCCCTCTCTCCCTCCCTTATGTATGCAATAGCATGTAGAACACAGGCTTTGGAATCCCAACTCAGTTACCCATTAACTGTATTTTTGGATATGTTTCTTAATATCTGTGTGCCTCAGTTCCATCATCTGTAAAATGGGATTGCCGATTCCTATCCGAGATATCTGTGAAATGGATGTTTACAATACTCAATAAGTACAGTAAATGGTAGCCATCATTAACATAACAATTACAATAATAATAATACCAGAAGGGTCACTTCTAAGGAGCTGCGGGTTGTCTTTCCCTGTTACTCACCTCACAGCCTTTGACACAGTGAATCAGAGCAGGGTGAGGGTACCACTTGAGACCAGCAGTGCAGACAACTCTCTGCAGAGAGAGGGAGAGAGAAGTTGGATGGGTTTGGGGCTGGGAAGGAGCCACCTCTTTGCTTGCATCACATGCAACCACCCCACCTCTTCTTGAAGTTTCCAAGTCCTGATCTTACCTTGGCTTTTACATGGAGAATTTGCCCAGATACTTGCAATAATGGGAGTCTTAAGATTAAAATAATATTTGTGTTCACCAAACGTGTTATGATTCTCTATTTCACTGCCAGTCACAAGGGCTGAGGAGAAGGAGGACTGGGGATGGAGCCATGAGAAAGGCACTTCAGAAAATTATTGGCTGATGTTTGACTGACTGATGGAGTCAGGGATGAGGTGGGGGGAGGGATGAAGGGTAGGGTGTGTGTGTGTGTGTGTGTGTGTGTGTGTGTGTGTGTGTCTGCAGTGGGAGGATGGGAGAAAGGTGTGGGGCAGGGTAATCACGGTGGGAATGCATTCAAAAGGCAGATTCCTTGGCCTTGCTTCAGAGCTACTGATTCTGAATCTCTGAGGTCAGGGCCTGGGGCCCTACATTTTAAAAACCAGCCTTGTGTGCAGATGATTCTGATGCACACTAGAGTTTGAGAGCAAGTGAGTTGGAGGATGAAAGAACTAACCTCGATTTTTTTTTTTAGGGGAATGCGCGAACGCAGTCCCCCACTACCACAAATTATGCAGTCGAGTTTCCTGCATTTGGGGAAATCGCAGGAGTCAGCACATCCGGAGTGCAATGGATAAGCCTCGCCCTGGGAAAACCACCTTCGTGATCATAGTATCTCCCCTGCCAGGTACGTATAACCTCGATTTTTGAACCCTGAAGAGGCAGAGAATCCAGGGTACTGTCACCTGCTGCCATGCCATAAAGACCAACTCACAATTCCCTGAGGTTGCCATATACTCTTTATATTTATTTTTTTAGGAGGTACCAGGGATTGAACCCAGGGTCACGTACGTGCAAAGCAGTGCTCAACCACTGAGCTATGCACACTCCGCATGCCACACACTTTTATATTTCGGTGACTGTTCTTGCTGTGCCCTTTCACTGAATGTCCTTCCCCATCTTGTCACCTGGAGCTACCTTAGTTATCTTTTAAATTTCTGCTGAAGATTTACTTCCTCTGGTGTTTATCTCAACCCCCTCAGAGCTATAGGTATGCATATATGTACTTACTTATGATCTTCTTTAATAATAATTATGATTATAATGATAATGACAAGTAAAATGTATTGAGTAGATTTGTGGTGCTAATTATTTTATGCATTATCTCATTTATTTCTCACCGCCTGGGTGTGAGGTGGGCGTTAGTCTTGTGTTATAAGGAGAATAAATTCCCCAAGCTCCATAACAGAAAGGTGGAGAAAACCAGAATTTGAAACTAAGCAATTATTTCAGAAATGATTGAAGGCAACTCATACCATGAAATCCAACATGATGACATTTTTTAAAAGTAGGTGAAAGAAGAAGTTAAACAAAACTAGGAAGATAAAAATAATGTCAGGAATGGGGGCTAAAATATAAATCCTAGGAGCTCCCATTTCTATCACACCATAGACACCTCACTTTTCATGCCAGATTGCAGTTATTTCTTTAAAATTTAAAAAATAAATAATGAATAAAATAAATAACCAGGAGGCAAATGCACAGATTTGTAGGAGAGAACTGTGTCAGGGGCCAGTTATGAGTCTATGATGAGGGCATGTGCTCCCGGCTGAGCGCCAGTTATAATTGTAATTAAGAAATGAACAGTCACATGGGCTTATGTGAAAAATCCATACGATCGGTCCATTCTCTCCATGAAGGCAGACCTATATGGGAGCCAAACTGTAATTAGGTTTCTTGGTAGGTATAGGACAAAGGGAATCTCATGACTCAAGGGCTCTGGCTGAGACTGGACTGGGTGCCTTTCTCTTCTGCTACCCAGCACATCTGGATCACCCTTGATCTCCCATGCCTAGAATGGCACTTGGCACATGGATGAATAAATATTCATTTCATTTCATGAATGTCTCCATTTCAAAATAGAGATGCTTTAACCGTAGACAGTCATTTCTTTACTTGTCTTACTCTCTTCTTGAGCGTTATTATTTTTTGTCCCATGCCTAGATCTCCAGAGTCTGTCTAGCACAGTGTCTAGTTTAGAGGATGATCTTAATGCATACTAGGTTAAATTAAAGATCTTGGACAAGCATTCATAACTTGAGGATCTGTCAATCAGTCTCACAATGTGAAATCCACTCTCTGATCTTTTAGTACTCTACCCTCTCCCAATACGCACAGGGTGGTATATGGGAAAGCACACAGGCTTTGAGGAAGAACACGTGTAGCTGCAGTTCTGACTTGAAATTGCTTTGTGAATTTCCACTCTGAAGCTTGGGTTTCCCGCCTGTGAAATAGGTACTAAACATTTATATCATAGGCTTGTTGTGCTGATGCAAGGGTTAAACTAGGACGATTCCTTAAGCTTCTTGAAGGCAGGACCTGGGTTTAGACACCTCTGTATAGCCCCAGCAGCAGACATGGAGCCAACAAATGTATGCTGATAAAATGAAGGAATGTCAGTGACTCTAGTGTCCCTTCTTTCTAGCTCAGCTTTTTTTCCCCCTCTGCTGCGCAGCTTAGGACCAGAAGTAGGGAGAATCACCTGCTTTCGTTCTCTGGGAATATCTTAACCAGATTTTAATCTCTGGATCTGAAAGTCTGTTATAAGTCAACCCAGAGGTGTTGCGGGGGGTGGGGGGAGCATTTGGTAATAGTTCAAGAAGTAGAAAACACCAGGGTGAGGATCCACAAGGGGTTTGATGCCCATCCCTCTGCCTAGTTACTTGAGAGCTAATTTAATCCGTCTGTAGGAGTGTCTTGGTGTGGTTGTACAAGTTTCTGTCAGCTGAGGTTTACCTGACGTGAGTTTAGAAAAAGGACTTTTATACTATCTGCATGGGCCTATTTATCTTTCCAAGGCTTTTGGATTTTCCACTATTACTTGGTGTTGCACGCCCCACCTGTCTCATTACAGGGCCCCTCTGTGTGCAAGGAGAACTGGGAAAGAGGACAGGCATCGGGAGCTTAGAGAAAGGCCAGGCTGTTTACACCACAAGCTGGGAGATCCCAGATAGGGCCCTGCAAATGTCAGCCTTGTTCCTCCTGATGCCAGTGAGACATCTAGCCCAGCCAAAGTCATTTCAGACCAGGTTTTGTAAGAGGGATTTTAATTTCTGTCTTGGTGGATAGGAATAATTAGTCTTTTCCTTCTGGGTGAGTCATCATCATCACCACCACCAGCAAAACCAGCAACACCGGCTCCATCATCACCACCATCATCATCATCAGCTACTCCTCCAGCACCAGCACCTCCACTAGCATCATCATCATCACCTTGGCACCACCACCAACACTATCATCATCACCCTCCTCATCATTAACACAAAACCCTTTATTTATCGAGTAAATACTATGTTCCAAGCCCTGTGCTCAGAGATTTCATCTCATTTAATTCTTAAATTAACCATGAGATAGGTACTATATTTTGACTGTTGTTTACACAAGAGGAAACTGAGGCATAGAGAAGTTAAGCCACCTGCCCCAAATCACACACGTCGGCAGTGAGAGTCAACCACAACTGTCTGATTTCAAGATCTATATTTTGAAACACCTTACTCTCCTGCAAATTCCTCTAGCCCCTGAAGCTGTAAGGGTCAAAGAGCTTATTCTTCTGACAGATAGAAAGACTAAGGTTCAGAAAGGTCAGAATAGGCTTTGAGAAAAATATAGGATGGGGTAGGCAAGTGACTTATTTCTGAACTGGAATGTCTACAAAATGAAGCCCAGAGAAGGCAGGCCCCTGGTAGAGCTGAGGATACGTGAGAAGGCCTCTTAGGAGAGCCTCCTCCACCTGACACCCAGAGCTGACACCCCTCTTGGAAGTCTTCTCTGAGGAGCTCTCATTCTTCCTTGGTTCTTCCTTGATTTATAGCACCTGCTGTGAGTGAGTCATCTTTTAATTTATCTTTGCCTTTTGGTGTCTGTCTCTGAGCTCCTGGCTTTCTCCTGGGTGAGTTTTGTAAAAGCCTAGGTATTTGTCACCCTCTAGCCCTTGTGTTTAAACCATATTACCTGCATAATAGATGCACAACAAATGTTTACTGAAAGAGTGAATGAATAAGTGAACAACTGATCGAATGCATGACTATATGAGTGTTTGCATGAGTGAATGAGAAAGCACTGGATTCTGGTCTCATCTTTTCTTCTACGGGCTTCCCATCCCCAGTGTCTCTGTCCAAATGGACTTAACATCCACTCAGAACCATTCCACCTCTGACCTTCAGACGATCTGCAGCGTTTTCCACAGCACTGTCTCCTTTTCAAGGAATGAATTTTTTAATATGTATATGTTGCATAGACATATTATTCAAAATGGGCAGGGTGGTTGCCTTGCAGAATGGAATGCATTAGAATTAGCACTGGGTTCAAAATCTGACTCAACCAGATTAGTTATGTGAATTGGGTAAGTGACAACCTCAATGAGCCTCAGCTTCCTTGTCTGTAAAATGGTAATAATGTTTACTTCATTGGGGTGTGGTAGAGACACAAGGAGGAGACACATATGGAATTTCCTATAAACAGCGGCTATATATCATAGATATTCAATAAATGATAATTCCCCTTTCCTTTTCCTTCTTGACTCTTTTCCTCCCCTCCTTCCTTCCATCCTTTTTTTCTGTAGCCATTATACAAACCAAGGTGCCCACAACCTAGAGGAATTATAAGCCTCTGAGGATGGGAGTCACATCTTCTGTGAGAAACTCTCTCCACATCTCTGAGCATAGGCAGTGCAGGGCAGTTCGGGGCAGACTGGAGAAATTCTTAGGAGCTGATGGAAGAGAGATTGCCTCTCATGAATTCTAGATGCCCAGGGTTGGAAGACTCTATCTCGCCCAAAGGTTGCAAGCCAATAGCTTCCAGGCTACACAACTCACAGAAATGTTTGGTTTGGCCCACACAAGTGCATAATAAAAGTCAAAATTGGTTTCTAGTATTTTTTTTTAAAATGATAGATTTCATATGTTCAAAAATCCAGTTTTCCTGTACTCAAGAAAATTATTGAAAATCTAGTCACAATTAGACCCACATTTCCACATCGTCACACACGGCTAGAGCCGCTCTCTTTAGAAGCAGCACGCCATGCCCTGCAGTGCACCACAGTCTCAGGCATTCCCTTCAGGCTCTCCATCATGGAGCCTGAGGGCCATTCCATCTATGCTGAGTTTGCACGGTTTTGTTTATTCGATTAGAGGAAGATTTCTCCGTATCCTTGTCTCTTTCAAAAGTTCATGTGGGGTGATTGTTTTGTAAGCTCAAACTTCTGTAATAAAAAAGTGCACGTGGGGGAAGGGGGGCCTTGAAAGGAGAGAATTGAAAAAATAAAGAGAATATTTTTCTTTATGTAAGTGAAAAATATGCTTACAAAAGAACTTCATCAGATACATAGTCTATGATTCCAGTTATACGAACTTCAAAAGCGTGCAAAACCAACCTACAGTGTTAGAGGCCAAGGCATTGTTACTGTGAGGGTGGGGTATTGTCTGGCATGGGGAGGGAGAGCTCTCTGGGGAGTTAGAAAGATCCAGATCCTGCTCCGATGTAAAACTTCATCAAGCCGTATGCTTAAGATTAGCTTCTAAGTTATAACTCAATAAAAGAGAAAAGAACTTCAACTGCATAAAGTTTTAGTTCTTAAATTGGGTAGTATGTGCAAGGGTGTTTGTTATATTTTTCTTTCAGTCTTTCTGAAATATTTCTAGTAAATTCTACTATTATTACTACTACCACTGCTAGAATAATAGTATGCCTAGGTGTTTAATATACAAAATATAATGCTTGGCCTGCTTCACCTATTTATGCCACCTGCCTGGATTCCATGCGTTTTTGAGTCTGTGACTCTTGATCTAAGCCTGTCTCTCATTTCATAGATGGGGAAGCTGCAGGCTAGGGAGGTGATGGGATTTGCCCAAGGACACACAGCAAGAAGGTTTGAGAGCTCTTGAACTAGAACCTTGGTCACCTAACTCAGCAACCATAAATATTTAGTGAGCATCTCCTGTGTGTTAGGCACTAAGGGAGGTACCAGATTTACCATGGCAAATAAAATAATCATGGCCCTGTTTTCACAAAGCTCACCGTTCTGGTACACTAATCAGGATAGATAATCTCAGTGATGATATTCCACCCATCTAAATAGTCATCGTTCTCCTCATACATGTCAGATGCTTAAAACAAGCCCAGCATACGGGAAGTGCCGGAGGTGGGGGGAAGCCAGCTCGTACGTGAGAGCCTGCCGTGCACCTCTCTTTCCAATCCCCCGTTTGGTGATGGGAAAGTTGGAAAGCTTGAGATCTGCTGTGGTGGATGTGTTCACACCACAGAAATTGGCAAATGCTACGAATGAGAGTTCTTTTTTGCAGAGAGCTGGTTGTTAAACATTTATGGGCACACTGCTGAGAAGGGCTCAGTAAATGTTCTGCCTTTATTACTATTTTTCCTCATTCATGGGTAGCCAGCATCAGACTGACCTGGGTCCTTCTTTGATGCCTCTTAGGTGAGTAGCTTCCATCTCTGAGATTCTGTTTTCTCCACTGGAAAAATGGAGATGGATACCCACCTCGCAGTGCTGTTGTGTGTGTGCGTGGGCAGTGGGCAGTGGATCGTGGATGGAAAGTGCCTGCCCTAGAGCCCGGTGCCCAGCAGTGTCCGTTACAGGTCAGTGCTCGCCTCTCACTTTCTCCCCGTGGGACCCCGACCGTCTCCCTGCACTAGTGCTCAGAGGCAGTCCCTCAGAGCGCGGAGGAGCCATGCCGGGCCAGCTCTGGCCTGCAAATGCCTGCCCTGGCAGCTCCCTTTCTGCAGCTCTCTCTGCACCAGGGGCAAGGATGCAGCAGAGGCCAGCTTTGCTGCCTTATTCCTGGAAATCATCAATCTCTGCCCTTCGCCCTCCTCCCTTTTTCTACCCCACTTTTTTCCTCTGGATAATGAGGCCCCGGGAGACTGGTGGAGGGCTGAACCTCGTTACGGCTCTCTCGGTAGACCAGCATCGATAAAGGCGGGCAGCCCGGGGAACTGGGTGGGAGGTGGGGCGGGCAGACAGCGGGTGGGCAACGGGGGAGGGGGAGGAAGGGGGTGGCTTGCAGGCTTTCAAATCCACGGGTTCATTTCATGGTGAATTATAACTGAACTGTTTATGGCCAGGACTCACAGAAGGGTGGGGATTCACGCATGGGGCAGAGAAGGCCTGGTGTGGGGACCGTGCCCGGGGAGCCTGGCCTGTGACCCAAGCACAGGAGGTTCTGGGTACTGGGGGATGTGGGAGGGCTCCTCTGTCTGTCCTTCCGGGTATGAGTGTAACCCACCTGCTTTAGGGTCTTGGGTGTAGGGTGGAGTAAAGGGAGGGGAGGCAGTGCCTTGGAAGGAGCTCCTGGTGCTGAGTCCTGGCTATTAATTCCAGCTCTGCTTCCTGTGTGGCCCTGGACTGGTCACCTCTCTCAATGGTCCTCAGTTTCCCTATCTGTACATTGACGGGCTTGAGCTTGATCTCAACTTCATCGGGGCTCTGTGCATCAGCATACACCGGGGCACTCAGCAGGAATCTGTGTGGGGATGCTGGGTTAAGAATGGGGAAAGGCACTTGAAGGTGGAGCAAACAGATAAAGGAGCCTGAGGGCAGGGATATAGGGGTGTCTCATGGATGTATGAGCCAGCCAGCAGGGAGAAAGAGAGAGAGAGAGAGAGAGAGAGAGAGAGAGAGATAAAGATAATGGAGATGGAGGGGGAAAGAATGTCAGAGGGAGGGAGGGAGAACGAGGTGAAAGAGGAGAGGGAAAGAGAAACAAAAGGGAAAAAACAGGCAGACAAAAGGAAACAAGGCTAGAGAGACAAAGATGGAGGTAAGAAAAGAGACTACGATAGAAGCAGAGAAAGATGAAGGAGAAAGTAGGGAGAAGAACGCTGGGGTGCTCCGGGGAGGGGAAGGGCCCTGGCCAGGTCTAGCGCCAGGGCCATATTCCCAGAGTGCTGAGTAAGTCCTCAAATCCATACCCTCAGCTCATTTGAGAAACAGTACACCCAGTATCGGGTTCTGCCCTTGCTATCCAGAGCACAATCTGCAGCAGGCGGGCAAAGGGCAGCTCCCTAGTCTGCCAGGCCTCCCAGCACCCCAGGCAGAAAGACTGGTGGAGAGACACAAAGCTGAACTTTGCCCTGCCATACCCCTCCCTTGCATTCTCTTGCTTGAGGAGCCATCCCCTGAAGCTGGGGTCTGTCCTACCCTGAAGGACAGAAGCAGGGTCCCATATCTGCTCCAGGGCCCCTGATTGGTTGACTCAGGGAAAGTGGGGTGGCCAACCCCAAAGTCAAACAGGCAATGACACTTGGCTGCCCCGAAGAGGGGACCTCCATAATCAGCTTCCAGGAGTCACACCAGCCTAGCAGGTGGGATGAGCCCAGCACTGGATCCGGCTTGGGTTCGAGTCCTCACCCTGGACCTAATGCTTCACTTATCAGTGTCCCTATCTAGAAAATGCAGACCACGGCCCCCTCTCATGCAACCATTTGAGGTTTAAATGTGATCCTGTGTACTAAGTGCTGGTACACAAACTGCCACATAGTAGGTGCTTCACGAACAACAGGTGTTACTAGTTCCCTATACACATGTCAATCGCTTTCCACAAAACAAGTAGAGCAACAAGAGACCTATGTGATATAGCTCCTGCCTTCTAAGAGCTTATACTAGAGAAGCAAAATAGCACAATCCTTAGGAGGATGGCCTTGGCCGGCATGCAGACCTGGACTTGTGACCTGCTGCTCCCTGCCTATGTGTCCTTGGTGCCTCAGTTTCCTCATTTGTAACTTAGGGGACATTTGTACCTCTTGTTCCTAGGTTGCTATCAGGATTCAACTGGATAATAAATAAAAGGCCTTTGGCACAGGCTCTGACACAGAGAAAATAATTAAATACGTAAGGACTGGAGAAGTGGTGTGAATGAGTCCTTATCCCCACAGGGCAGGTGTGATGATTAAATGAGATAATGTACCTAAAGGGACTACCGTGGGACCAGGACAAAGGAAGTGCTCAACAATGCCATCTCCCTCCCCCTTCTCAGGTGGGTGGGTGTGGGCAGCCCTGTCACTCACCTCCACCCGAGTGGGGTTCAGCCAGTGGGGGATGTCCCACACAGTCACGTTCACGGGCAGGATGATGGACTCGCTGTTGTGGTCCAGGCATGATGTTGCACACTCCGACCCTGAGAGGAAGCACAGCGCAAGGCGGTGGCTCAGCCCACCAGTTTCCGCAAGCCCATGTGCCGCCCTTCCCCCAGACTGGACCCTGCCACTCCCTGGTCCAGTGGGCTCAGTCACCCCACCCTCAACGGCAGTGGGAAGGAGTCAGCTCCCCTGGCAGGGCCACCTCTTGTCTCCCTGACTCCATCCACTTGTCTCTGGTCCAGCTGGCGCCCACTGCCAAAGCTTGTTGGCCCCGAGCCCAGTTAGGTCACACTTGTCCTTTGCTCAGAAGTCTTTCCAGGGCTCCCCACCTCCAGGACAAAGCCCAATCCCCATTGCTGGGCGCTCAAGGCCTCCCGTGGTCTGGCCCAACCTCATCTCCCACTAACCACCTTCACGCAATGGTTGGGCCAACCAGACTGAACTACACTTGGTTTTCCTGCCAAGTCTCATACCTCCCAGCCTCTGTGCTTCTTGTTCACCTTCTCGTGAAACGTCCTCCTCATCTGCCCTCCCATGGCCAAATCCTATCGGTTCTTCAAGGCCCAGTTCAAATCCTCTGAGATGCTTTCCCTTATTTCTGCAGCTGAGTGAGATTGTGCTGCCTTCTGAATGCTACGGCTTTTCACCTCTGTCTCTTTTTGAACTGAAGAGGCTCGACCCAGTGTTGACGTTAACCCTTGTGCCCCCTCTCCACAGTTAAGAGTGTCGTCCCTGGGAGGGCGGAGAGGGCGACTGATTCCTCTCTGAGTCCAGCCCGGCACCTCATACCGAGCGAGGACCCAGGGGGCATCGCCCTGGCTGAGTGAATGAAGAGCACATGGGAGCAAGCACATGAACGCAATACCAGCTTCCACACGTGTTCACCTTCCACAGGGCTCTCAGTCACGCCTTCCCGTGCCCTGACGAACCTTCCCTCTCCTCTTCAACCAGCGCATTTCTAATGAGCCTTCAGACCTCAATCCAAGTGTCACTTCCTCAGAGAAGACTTCATGGGCTTCTTGACAGGCCAACCCCCCTCAGGGACAGCACATTCCTATTTGATTATCATTATGCTCATAGCTCTCTTCTCTGTTGGACTATAAACGTCACAAGGCCACACCTTCTGTGCTCCTGTTCTGGGCCCCGTGCCAAGCACTGTGTCTGGCACATGGTAAGCACACAGTAATCTCTTGTGAAATGAATGAAAGAAGCAATGAGCAAATGAGTGCATGAATAAATGAGGAAATGAACAAGTGAATGAATGGATAGATAGATGAATAAGTAAGTGAATGGATGAATGAATGCAATGAGTGAATGATAAATAGGCATTTATGTATTTTATGAAGAAGAAAGTGGGTGCATAAATGGATGAGTGAATGAGTACATCAATAAAAGGATAAATTAATGAAAAAATGAATCAGTCACTGAAGAGGTGGGTGATTAACAGGGATGGGGTTAGTACCTAGAAGCCCTCAGTCCAGGGACTTCTGGGTGAAGCAGTGTTGGTTAGCAAGTTGACTATAATTTGGCTTGTTCATTCTTCATACAAACTTCACACATTCTGAGGTCTCTTGAAAATCAAGCCTATGCCAGGGATGTTCCCGGGACTCCAGAGAAGTGTCATTCATAAGGGCAAAGACCTGACCTGTGAGAATCTGACCAGGACCCTCAGGAGATCATCTAGTCATTCCCCTGCCTTAGTGCCAAAACCATTCTTGAACACGAAATTGTTCACTAGGAGAGTCAGCGCTTTTCTTTAAACATCCTAACACATTAGCCATTCTAAATACATATATAATATGTATAATGGATGGATGGATGGATAGATAGATAGATAGATACACAGATGATAGATAGATAGGTAGATAATCTAACCAGTGCCCTTCCTGTTGCCCTCTTATAATCCTCTTCAGTGTGAGAGAACAATAAGGCCCTCCCCTGCCTTAGTGCCTGTTTGTCTGAAGAAGGGGTGAGGATGGGATGGCAAGTCCAGGGATGAAGCTTAGAAACTCTTCATTTTAAAAATGGGACACTGAGCCCAGAGGAGGAAGATTCTTGGCCTTTCAGGTGACTTTCAAATGTCACCTCATTGTGCTGCAAGTCCAGCCCTGTGAACCGATATTATCACACCCATTTCACAGATGAGAAAACTGAAAGTGCACAGAGCTCAGGTTACAGGGTCAGCGAGTGCGTTGAAACCTACACCTCTCTGACTTCCAAACCCTGCTATTGATAGGGTGAAGAAGAGAACAAAAGGCAGCCATGGAAGGAGAGAGAGAAGGCTGCTAAACGGGGGAAAACAAAAAGGCAGAAAAGGTAAGTGATGAGAATAAGGGAGGGGAAAAAAATCCCTAAGCAGCGAGAGAAACCTACATGTTTTGTCATGAGATCGGTTCTAAGGGGGGTTTCAGGGAGCAAAGAGAACTTCCAAGACGAGAACCCCCGAGATGAGACAGGCCTGTGGTTCCAGTCTTTGGAGAAAGAAATGTAGCCTCTGAGAAACAGACAAAGGCAATCTTATCTCAAGAGGGAAAAAAAATAAGATAAAAACTACAGTCAAACAGAAGGCAACTCCGGTTGGATGCAGCAGTTGTGTCTTAATTTCTCTTCGTCTGCGGCTCCCGCCACGTCTCTCCCCTGCCCCCTCCCCCGCGCCTCAGCGTCAGGCCCGGCTGCTGTGTTGTGATATATGAGCCCTAATTGGCATCACTACTGAGCGGTGATCTCACCAGGCCCCCACCTCTCCTCCCCAGGAGGAGCCGGGATGGTGGCAGAGCGGTGGCAGTGGCAGCAACTTCCTGAGGGCTCACGGCCGCCACAGCAGCTCTCCAGCCTGCCGCTGGGAGGGACTCAGGCAGGTCTGCTCTGGGTGACTAGAATGTGCCCTCCGGCCACACCACGCCCAGCACACGCCTGGCCCCTGCTCCCAGGGCGGCAGGACAAATCCTGGTCCAGGCGGCGGCGGTGGGGTCTACCTAAGGAGGGCTCAGCCTGGGAGGGGCATCTGAGACGCATTTGGAGGTGGAGAGGGAGAGAGAGCAGAGGCATGGGGAGGGGGTCTTGCCATCCTCCTTCCTTGTTGCTGCGTTCCTCAGTGTCTCTGTCACTTTTGCTCTCTCTGCTCTCCTGCTCTTCCCCCACTCTCTCCATCCAACCACCCTGGGTTACCATATTCATAAAATGGGTATGGGAGGGGGGCAGTGGGAATATGGAGAGCAGGGGAGGGCATAGGGATTCAGATTTCCATTTCATGCCAACTCCTTTCCCTCTCTGCTTTGACCCTGGGAAAGCTCAGTACGCAAAGTGTGCCTCTACCACACACACTCTCTCTATGGCATTATGGCTCATTGGTGTGTGGTTGTGAAAGGTGAACGTGATCCATGTCCAATGTGGCCCTGGGATGTATTTGTGTATGTGTGTGAGCTACGTTTGCCTTTTGTATTAATGTCTGTGTGTTTGATAGGTTTCAGGGCTTAAGATGTGTCCATGCCCATGACAGAGGTGTGCTTGTGTGTTGCAGTATGGAGATCTATGTGTTTCCTGTGTGTGTGTGTTGGCGTGGGTACTGTATTTGTGTGGTGCTCACATACCATAAGCTCACTGTATGACATGTGTGTTTGGGTCTCCATTTAGTTATGAAGTATTTGTGTTTGTGAAATGTGTTTATTTATGCGTAGG
>JAQZBX010029494.1:0-27262 GCA_029593785.1 Cabassous unicinctus | reverse complement strand
TGAATGTATATTTTCATGTCCTTGGGTAAAAATCTAGGAGCAGAATTGCTAAGTAATAAAGCAAGTAAGTGTCTAATTTTATAAGTAACTGCCAAATAGTTTTCCAAGTGAATGTAATTTTTACAGTCCCATCAGTAATGTAGGAGGATTCAAATTCCTCCACATTCTCATCAAGATTTGGTATTCTCAACTTGTTTGTTTTTAAAATTTTAGAAACTAATGAAAATTGATGTTTTATATATATATATATATATATATATATATATGTAAATAAGCATGCATAGGCATATAGTTTCCCTGGTGACTAATTATGTTAAGCATGTCTTCATTTGCATATTTGCCATTCATATATCTTTTTGTGGATGATATTTTCATCTTTTAACCATTTTTTAAAAACTAGGATGATTACCTTTTTATTACCATTATAAGAGCTTTAAATATATTCAAGATACAAATCCTTTGAAAAATACCTCTATTAATTTTTTTTCTCAGTCTCTAATTAACATACTTATTTTCTTGATGGCTTCTTTTGTTAAGCAGCAGTTTTAATTTTGATGAAGCCCAATTTATCAGTTTTTACCTTTTAAGTTTATGACTTTTGACTTCTAATACTTGCTAAAATGGAGAAATGGATTAGATTTACTCACCCACATTAATTAACTTAAAAAATGGAGGAAACATATGGAATAACACTTTTCATAACAATGGACAGCAGACAATGAAAGACTGCAATCTCTGAGAAGCAGGACACAAGTCCTTCAATTGTCCCTGCTTATTGCCTTAAAAAATTCCTCAGGAACACAATGCTAAATTTTAAAGCAATAGTTTAGCAAATTCAATCCAACCATATATAAAACATATAAATATATAAAATATTTAAGTATATAAAAAGGATAATACTTCATGACGAAGTGAAGTTTATCCCAGGAATGCAAGGTTGGCTTATCACTTGACAATCAATATAATTCATCATATTAAATTAAAAATAAAAAGCATGATCATCTCAGCAAAAGCAAAAAATTCACTTAACAAAGTCCAACATCTATTCTTGATAAAAAAAAATTTCCATAAACTGTAATAAAAGAGAACTTCCTCAAACTGATAAAGGACATCTATAAAAAATATATTGCTAACATAGTTCTTAATGGTGAAAGAATGAATGCTTTTCCCTAAGATCAAGAGCAAGACAAGAATGTCAGCT
This sequence comes from Cabassous unicinctus, assembly GCA_029593785.1. Taxonomy (NCBI): domain Eukaryota; kingdom Metazoa; phylum Chordata; class Mammalia; order Cingulata; family Chlamyphoridae; genus Cabassous; species Cabassous unicinctus. The sequence continues at coordinate 26,061 of JAQZBX010029494.1, read as the reverse complement.
CTTGACCCCTCTATTCTACATTGTACTAAAGGTTTTAGCCAGAAATGATCAACTGAAAATTAAAAATAAGTACCACTTACAATAACATCGACTGTGAAATACATAGGGATAAATCTGAATCTAATAAAATACATAAAAGCCATTGAACACTGAGACCTATAAAACGTTGTTGAGAAAAATTAAAGACCTTAAGAAATGTAGAGTTATAGCATGCTCATGGCTCAGAAGTCTCAATATTGTTAAATTTTCAATTATCCTCAAATTGATCTATTGATTCAACACAATGCACTCAAAATCCCAGCAAACATTTTTGTAGAAATTGACAAGCTGATTTGAAAATTCATATGGAAACAACAAATTTGAGTACTCACACTATGTGATATTGAGACTTATCATAAAGTTACAGTAATCAAAATAGTGTGGAATTGGTATAAAGGTAGATAAGGAGATCACTGGAACAGAATAGAGAGAACAGAAATAGACATACATAAATGGATTCTTGGTTTTTGACAAAGTTGCTAACACAATTCAGAGGAGAATAAATGGTGCTGAAAAAATTGGATATCCATTGCAAAACATTTTTTTAAATCATGTGATCTAACCATTCCTCTCTTAGGTATTTACCCAAGAGAACTGACAATATATACCCATACAAAGTCTTAAACACAAATTGTTATAGCAGCTTTATCTGTAATAGCCCCAAACTGGAAATATCCCAAACGTCTATCAACAGGTGAATGGATATACAACCTGTGATATATCCATACAATAGAATACTACTCAACAATAAAAAAAGAATAAATTATTGATAGATGCTACAACATGGATGAATCTCAAATAATTATGCTGAGTGAAAAAACCAGACATAAAGAGTGTATATTTACTCTTTATGCCCAATTATTATAAATTTTTAATAATTGCAAACTAATCTATGGGGACAGAAAGCAGATCTATGGTTGCCTTGGAAATGGGGGACGGGAGCGCCAGGAGGTGGGATTACAAGGGAGCATGAGGAAATTTGGGGAGTGATGGATATGTTCACTATTTGATTATGGTGATGGTTTCATGGGGTACACATATGTGACATCCTCTTCAATTGAACACTTTAAATATGGCAGTTCATTACAAGTCAATTATACCTCAATAAAGCTTTAAAAATGAATAGCTGAAACCAACAATCATTTTCTTATATGTTATGATGTTGTGAGTCAGGAATTCAGCAAGGCTGTTGGGTGGTGTTTCTAGCCCAGCACCATCTACAGAAACCATGTAGCAGTATTCAACTACAGCAGCCGAGCTCTCTGGAAGCTCCAAGACAGCTTCATTCACATATTTGGTGACTTTTCAGGGATGCCTAGAAAGCTGGATTTGAGATGGGGTACTGTCCACAAGGGAACCCCAACTGCAGGTAAACACAGGTAGACGAGAGGCTTTGCATCTGAGCATCAACTGATTCTGCTACACGTTATCACTCTTATTTGACAAGGTGAGGAAATGGGCACAGAGAGGTGAAGTAATTTGCTCAAGCTAGAAAGAGTCAGAGCTGGATTTCTTACCTAGCATCCTTGCTGCAGAATTCATATTCTTAAGCACGACACTATTTCACCTCTCAGATGAGGATGATCAGAGATGTTAAGTAATGGGCCCAAGGTCACACAGTTAGAAAGCAGTTCATAAGTGACAAAACTTGTGTTTGAAATCACGATTAACTGACCTAGTAGCTTAAACTCTTTGCAATGCAACACATTATCTCCCAATGACACAGCTTCAAAGATTATCTTTATCACATCTGATAGTTCTCCTAACTCAGAAGCAGCTTTTCTCTTAAACCCCATAGGCTCTAGCAAAATTCCCTTTCATTATGGACAATAGTCAATATTTCATTTTATAACCTAGGCACTTTCACTGTGCTTCCTTATAATCTGGTAGCTTTAATGTCTGAAATACAATGCCATCTAGTTACAGTAAACACTTAACCCCTCTTTATTATCTGCAATTTTTGCTGTTGGCTTCCTCTGAGTGGCCGCCTTAATAAACAAGCAATAGCTGGGAAATGAATGGATAAACAATGTCTTTCTTTTGGGAACTAATCAGTCTTTGGCTCCACTTTCTCAACTTTTTCCTCTACTTTATTTTTCCCATTGGCCTGGGCCTACATCACACCATGAAAAGGGAAATAATGAAACAGTTGATCAATTCAAGAATCAGTGGCCCTGTTTTGACATTCTGCATTAAGCTGTAACTAATTGCCTGATTCCAGATGCTTTTTAAAACATATCTCAGCAATCAATAGGTCAGTGACTATGTTTCACATAGAAGAACAGCTTCGGCTGGGTCAGAAGACAAGCAGGCTCTATAAGCAGTGTCCTGATGTGGTAACTCCAGGTTCCTCCTGCCTTGTCCTGGAGAGGTTTAGCTTCCTTCATAAGTGCTTTCTGAGGTTCCCTGAGTGACCACTGCACAATCAATACCTCTCACAGACCCTAACACCTGCGGCAGAAGAATCTATGGACCCTCCCAGGATTGTGGAAGTTAATAAGAAGGAGATGGAAGTGCCAAGAGATGGCTGGGGATCTTTACACTTGAGCAAAGGCTGAAAACAGAATAATGGAATCAGAGACGGGAATGGTGGTTGGGGGGAGGGGGAAGTTCTCCACCCAAGAGAAGCAATCAATAACTGATGAAGCTTTCACAGGGCATTTCCCAGCATGCTTTGAGAAGGTCTCCAGAGTACACACAGATGGACCCATAGCCCCCAGTGGCCCCTTTTCTCTCTACACATGGTCTCAGGCTGAAGTCACCCTGCTTAAGGGCGCCCTCCTCATTTACAAAAGAAACTAATGACTGTAGCAACCCTGGTGGCCTTCACCCTGCCTTAAAAACTATAGGGGATTCCCACTAGAGACAGGGAGACTGCACAAACAGAAAGAAGGCCTGCTTTCTTCCCAGTGTCCTGCATAAATCTCCAGAGACTGCCTTGTCCTTTGAGGCTTTAGTCTACCTATCACCCAGACTTCTACTATCTCCCAAGTAAAGTGTGCCCAAAACACCCCATCTGTAATCATGATGAAGGGAAAAGAAAGAGAGTTTCTATGTGAAGCTAAGACAAAAGGATGGCACCATCTTGACCCACTAAACTATCCTGGAGGGAAGAAGATATGAGATTGTCCTCCAAGGAGTCATCTCTGTGGTTCCACAGAGTCTGAGAGTGTCTGGCCAAATGCTTTGATGACTAAATAATCCCATCTTTTAAAAAACAAATGCCTGTTTCTATGCACATGCCCTGGGTAAAAAAGTCTGAATGAGAAATTGAAGAAGAAAAACGCATGATCTATAACCAGATTTACCATCGTAAACAGAACCCTTTTCAATTCTTTCCATGAGGCATCAGCCATCCCCAAAGGAAAAGTGGAAGGATGGAGCTGAATGGCACCTCATAGTCTGAAGCCTCTCTGTATTATAGCTTATTTGGGGAGGTATGCAGGGCTGCTTTTTTGATACAAAGGAAGAAAACCCTCTGCTCCCCAGAGAAAAAAATTGTTGTCTCTGATCTCTGTAGGCCTCCCCTTGCCAGGATCCTCTTGACACACAAGGGCCAACCCTACATAGAATCTGGGCCAGTGGTGTTAGTTTCTACACAGCAGCCTTTCCATCTGGCGATTCAGTGTAAGAAAACTCATGTGTGCCGTGGGGGTAGGTCTCTAAGCAGATACCAGAATTCCAAAAACCTACCACGTATTGGCAGGAACCATCATGAATGCATTATAAAATTACCTTAACGAGTCCATTGATCATCACAGCAATCCAATGAGATAGTATTGGTGACTCAATTTGATAGATTAGGAAATTAAGGTGTAGCAAGATGAAACAAAGTGCCCGAAATCAGAAAGGTAGAAAGGAGTGAAGCAAAATTTCTAACTCAAGTTTGCTTGACCCCAAACTCCAAGCTTGTGACCATCCTGCTCTATAGCTTCCATCTCTGGGGCTCCCAAAGGAAACCCCAAGTGAAGATGGAGAATAAGGACTCTGGGGTCTTGTGCTCCATTGCACCCATGCTACCCATGACCGTTCCTCCTGAACAGTCTCCACCATCCGACAGCAAGTGGAAGATCCATCTCTTGAAACTCGCCTCTGGGAGGATGTGCTCAATTCACAGCACATGGGCTTCGTGAGGTCTCCTCATCTGGGGATGGGTTTGGCTGCACTGTTCACACATTTCCTCTCTTCCTCTTCACTCGGCACTCATTGGCAGGCTGATGACATGGGACACTCCCCTCAGGGCTCCGACAGTCTGTTACCAATAAGGAGAATTAGTTCATCTGTCTTCTTCATAACACAGAGACATGCTCATTTAATAAACACCCTCCTAATAAAATTCCTGTTTGTTTAGTGAAGCATATCAACAGTTCCACTGGAAAATATCCTCTCTTTGATGTATTCCATAGAGCAGTGAGACTGGGCACACCCTGGCCCAGGCAGCGTAAAGGAAGTTCAGATTAAATCAATTGTCAGTTAATTCAGAAATATCTTTTCATGCCAAGCTCACAGATCTGAAAATAAGAAAGTAGAACAAAACCGCAAGCATTTATTGAGACTTAACAAAGCTCATCACACTGCTAGCCACCCAGGGTATACAGAAGTCTAAGCTCTTAACAATTGAGATACAAAACAAGATGAACAAACTTCAAGCAAAAACAGTGAATACAAAATAGTATTTAATTAAGTACAGAATTATGTGATGCTGGCTGCAAATGCTGAGAATAAGGTCAAAGAGGACTGGAGAATGCAGGAAACCCAAAGGACAAACATGATTTGTCTGGTACATTGGCAAGAGAACATCAAGCAGTTAATTTATCGGTCAGGGTTCTCTAGAGAAACAGAAACAACAGGATATAGATATAGATTATATAGATATAGATTATATAGACATAGGTATAGATGATATAGATAGAGATAGAGAGAGAGATAGAGATATATAGATAGATACATCTATAGACATATAGATATATGGATATATAAAAGTATAAGGAATTGTCTCCTATGATTGTGGAGGGTGACAAGTTCAAATCCCATAGGGCAGCCTGAAAATTCCTGTAAAGGTGATGTTGAAGTCTTGAAGCAGAAATTCTTCTGAATTGTGGACCCTCAGTTCTTACTGTTCAGACCTCCAACTGATTGGGTGAGGCCCACCCACATTATGGAGGATAGCCTCTTTTATCAGGATCGACTGCTTGTAGATGCCAACCCCATCAGTGGAATACTGCCACAGTGACAAATAGGCCAGTGTTTGAACAAACAACTGGACAACATAACCAGAACCCAGCCAAGTTGACACATGAAGTGATCATCATACAGTCTTATGGGATAGATATTATTTTCCCCATTCTTGATATATTATCTCCAAAATATCCAGAATGCAAATGCAATAACACAAATACTACTCATCCAGAGGTCAGTCCATATAGAGATGACCTTAGGACTGTCTTTGACTTACTTAAAAATTGAAAATAAAAAGGCAATCATAGCATTTCAAACTGAACTCCATTCTTGACAATATCAGAAACAATGAAAGTCATCATGGTGAAATGTTTGTACAGAATTACCTAGAAAGCTCTAGACAGTTGTGTTGATAATATTCCACTGTATAAATATGCACTCTTGTTTCCAGACCAGAGAATCAACACTCTTTAAAAAGAGTCTGATCTAAACACAGCGTTTTGGCCAACCCTGACTTATTAGCTTAGAAGGCAAATTAAAGAGAAAAATCAAATATTTCATTTAAACTTCATACAGGCAGAAACCAGAACACTTCAGAAGCCTGGGATATTATTTCTTAATTAAGTTTTAGAATAAACATAAAGACTTAGAGCAACTTCTAAAGGAAAATGTGATCTCTCAGTCAAAAGGGCCAGTTAAAGCAATTGGCTTTAGAGGGAGAACTAGAAATAGACACCAAAATTGTGTGTCTGTGTCTTTGACAAATCCCGGATGGACAAATCCTGGAGACTGAATTCATTTTCCCCCTTCGGATAAAAACTGGAGTTTCTCTAGGTTGAAAACACAAAAGCAAAAGCTGTTTTTTTGTTCTGAGGCAACACCAAGAAAAAAAAAACATACAGCATTTGATAACTCTCCTTTGTTCACTCTTAAATTCTAAATTTGACCTAAATACCTTTATTACAAGTTTTCTGCCCTCTTTCTTGGCCTTCGTTTATGCCATCAACTAATGTTTACTGGGCAGCTACTGTTCATCAGCCATTGGGCTGGGGTTACAGTGGCAAACAAGGAAATGGGTCCCTGCTGTGGCCTAGTTCAGCAACTCAAAGTGCACCTCAGTTTCTAGGAGCCTCACATGCTAGGCTAATTGTGTCACTTCTTTCATGGTGTATCAGTCAGGATTCTCCAGAGAAACAGAACTACTAGGATGTGTGTGTGTGTGATTTATTTCAAGAAATTATCTTACACGATTACAGGGCCGAGCAGGTTGACAACTTAGACAGGAGTAGATGCTACTGTCTTGAGGCAGAATGTCTTCTTCTCTGAGATATCTCACTTTTTTTTCTCTTAAAGCCTTCGACTGATTGGATGAGGCCCACTCACATCATTGAGGATATTCTCCTTAAAAGTAACTGATTATGGATGCTAATGTCATCTCCAAAATGCCTTCACAGCAACGTCTAGACCAGTGGTTGATTGGGTACCTGGGTACTATAGCCTAACCAAGGTGACAAGTAAGAGTAACCACTGCACATGGTAAGCCATCAGTGGAGAGAGATGCCAGGGTTCCAGCTTGCATCTCAGTAGCATTCACCACAGTGTTCAGAAGGTCAGTAGGGTCTGACGACACTCTGGGGTGGGCCCCCCAGCAGCCTATTCACAGAAGGGATAGCTGCTGGGAAAGAACTCATTCTAAGAAAAAAGATGGTCAGGCAGATAGTTATAGGGAGTGTGAATTCTTCTTCACAAGCTCATATATGCAGGGAAAGTCATATTATTATTTCAAAATTAAAATCTCATAAATCGGATTCAGAACCTCTGTCCCAAAGTCTGGTGGGAATTCCTACTGGGTTATAATGAGGTCCCTGCCCTCCCCAGGGTCATGTGGATGTCCTAGGGTTGTTAAAAAAAAAAAGAGCTGAAAATCCAGGGCAGTTATTCTGGTTATTTTTGCTGTGTAACAAATTACCCCACAACTTTGTGGCTTAAGACAACCATTTTATTTTGCTCATGATTTTGTGGGTCAGACATTTGGCACAGGCTAGCCTGGGCCATTCTTGCTTCAGTCTCTTGTGGTTGCAGCCAGATGTTGGCAGGGGCTGCAGTCATCTGAAGGCTACATGGGCTGGACGTCCAAGTCGCCTCACACACATGGCTAACAGATGATGCTGACAGTTGGTCAGAAACTCAGCTGGGACTATCGACTGGATCACATATATTCATCTTTTCCAGTGTGGCAGTCTCAGGGTAGTTAGACTTCTGACATGTGGCTTACTCACAGAATGAGTGTTGCAGAAAACCAGGTAGAAGCTGAATGGCCTTTTCCAACCTAAAGCTGGATATCAAGCAGCATCATTTCTGGAACACTGTATCAGTTTCAAGAGAGTCATATGGTCAGATTCAAGGAGAAGGGAATTAGACTGCACCTTTTGATGGGAAAGAACATTGTAGAAAAGCATGTGAGATGGGAAAGATCATTGTGGCCATCTTCAGAAAATACAATCTACCCCAGAGGGTCATCTGGGCTTCTTAGGGTCCAAACCCTAGGAGGTGTGGAGGCAGGTGGCTCTATGCTTCTGGATCAAGCATATGCCTAGGAATCACTGCTGAGGCAAGGAGCTTTGATATGTGGAATCTAAAAATCCTTAGGTACACAAGGTGGGCATCCTCTCTGAGGTTCTCCCACCTCCCTCGAGGCACTGCCAAGGAAAAGGACCCTCTGAAAACCACAGATGTCTATTCTCCTCCTTTTTCTTAGGAGGACCCAACATAGTCTTTTCCATGAGTTGAGACTTTTGAGAACAAAAACCAGGAAGAGGGTTATCCTCAGGAAACTTCTCTTCCTGCCCTGCCACCACCTGAGACCTGGGAACACCAAGGTCTTGTCTCTTGAGATGAAGGAGGAGGGAAATAACAAAAAGAGTTTGGTCCAGCACACGATCTTCAGAGGAGAAGCAGGTTAGGAGAACAATATGGTGTCTGTCACTGACAGAAAACTATGGCCCTTCTCTCGATGGCTCTTTCTGCCTAGCTCAGGTTCCCCTTCCTGTACCACCTGGTCCTCCACCTCAGCTTGCCTCCACATGATCCCCTTATAACACCGTCTTGTTTTACTTTAGCACAAAACAACTTTGACACCAAGCAGATTGGCCCAAATGTTGTAATGGAGTAACACTCAAAGGGTGATGTGAGAATTGGCGGAAAGAGAGGAATGCCAACTGGGCCGCCCTTAGCCTGCTAGGGAATTAGAAATAAACAAGTGACTTGGGGAGTTGCATTAGCTATTTCATACTATGACAATTTGTTTTAGTGAATTATCTTTCTTAGAACACCAAATGGTCCCCTAATGGCCTAAAAGATTTGAAACACTTCCAAAACATTAACAGTTTTCGGTACTCAGTCACTGGGAGGTCCAGACTTCAGACCTTATTTTGGCCAACAGCCAAAATGTACCAGCTTAGAATGACTTAGATTTGCAAACTCTGTAGTATCTCAAACAGGTTAGCCTCAGAGGTCAAGACGTGGGTTCTGTCAACACCGTAAATTCAGGTCTCTTGGGTAACATAGCAAATGCATTGTACTTGAATGGGGAATTTTCCTAGATGTGCCTTCTTGTTATATATTTTGAGCTTTGTTTTTCTACATCCATTTCCAGTTCTATCAAGGATCCGATCACTCTCTTTTAGATGAATTATTTCAATTGTACTCTGAGGAACTCTTTCCTCCATGTAATCAAACAGATGTTAGTTGCCAACTGGGAAAACACAAACAATGGCCAGGAATAACACAAGAGAGAGAAAGAATCCAGAACTAGTTTCTCACTCACAGAGACTATATAAGCATCAAAGACTGTCAAGTAGGGGAGGAGGAGTAGACAGAACCTCAACAGCAGGGCAAATAGAAATGGAGAAACTTGCATCCTGAAGGAAACTTATCTTCAGTGGCACAGGAGGGAGCCAAGTGGTAGCATGTTCAGCCCAGAATGACCCTCTTGTGGCATCCATACTGGGCCACCAGTCTCTCCCCACTGAGGGTCCACTTGGAAATGAAGACTGTCTAGGACTTTAGAAACCTTGTCCAGGGCTTACCCTCCCCTACCTTGAACACAGCTTGGGGAGATGGTGACATGAGGTCACCAAGTCAGCACTGTAAGGAAGCAAGTTGAAGACACCACTGAACTGAGACCAAGAGGAAACACACACTCTTTTTGACATTAGGAAATCCACAGAAGGGGGCACTTGCCTAATTCCAACTCTATGGAGGAAATCCCAGCTCATTAACTACCTTGTTTCTGTCTTCTCTCTTCTCCCTCCTCCCCTCTCTCTCACACACAAATTCAAACTCAAAGAGAATTCTAGAATGAATAATCCTCAGTTTCTTTTACCTATTTTCCTTCATCCCTATTTAACTTCTCAAATATGTCTGTTTTAAGGGGATCAAGGTTAAATATCAATATGCACACCTAATGCCTATCAATTACATCATCACTAAAAGATTGTGGGCTCCCTTCTTAAAGATTCCTTCCTTGACAAAAACCTTTTTTAAAGTTTCAATGATAAAGTGAGCTGGGAAGTCATGAATTGTATTTAAATCTCTTTTGCCAGTTGTTGGTGCCATGTACCACCTCCAAAGAAAATGTATACCCCAGTCTGAGCTTTATACTAAGCAGTTCACAGGAATGATAAGGAATAATTTTTTTAAAAGGATTTAAAGCCATCTATGATATTTTCAAGGAACGGATTTAAAGTTCATAATGTTGTCTAAATGCTTCTGGTCTGATAGCCCCAGCTCTGACACTATTTAATCTTATGCAAACCTAACCATTTAGGAAACATCTCTAGTTCTCAGTTTCCTCCTCCTTAAAATAAAGAGTTAGGCAACCTCATAGGGTATGTCTTTCTGGTGTGCTTTCTTTATCTGTAAGGATATTATTCCATTCCCATTCTCTCAGTTGCTCATTTTGAGGTGAATTTCATTTCCCTGGAGTTTTAGAAGGCTCGGTTCCAGCAGCTTGTCCAACTTCACAGAGCTCTCTCTTCTGCTGCTTCCATGTTGTGTGTGTCTTGCTTTGTGAGATTTTTACCTTCCGCTCCCCTCTGCACCATGTCTGGGCCCTTTTCTTCACCTCTCTAACCCTTCCCATGTTAACCTTGCTTCATCCCAGCAGCCTCTCCTTGGTGTGGGTCCTGTGCTGAAGGAAGCAACCCTGGTTCAGTTTGAGAGCTCCTGCAAGCTTAGCCTTATGCAGGTCCCTGGCACTTAACTGCTATGTGAGAGGACAAAACCCTCCCAGTTTCAGCCATTGCTCTCAAACTCACTCACTTTGCTTCCCAGAGAATGCCTGTTGACTACTTGGGGATTCTCCTGTTCTCTCATCCATCAACACGTCTATGCTCCCCTCCCTTGCGTCCTCTCACATGGAAACCAATAGTACGCACATCTTGCGGCTGTTAGTGGTTTATCCCCACCCACTTGTATTTTGAGATTCCTGGGGATACCTTGTGTGGGGGGGTTGAATTGTGTCCCCCCAAAAATATGTTGCTGTCCTAATCCCCAGGACCTGTGAATGTGACCTTATTTCAAAATAGGGCCTTTGCAGAGGTAATCAAGTTAAGACAAGACCATATTGGGTGATGGTGAGCCCTAATCCAATGACCGTGTCCTTGGAAGGAAAGACACAGACACACAGAGAGGGAAGACGGCCATGTGGAGATGGAGGCAGAGATCGGAGTGATGCTCCACAAGTCAAGTAATATCAAGGACTGCTGGCAACTGCTAGAAGCTAGGAAGAGGCAAGGAAGGACGCTCCCCCAGGGCCTTTAAAGGGAACACAGCCTTGACAATGTCCTAACTTTGGATTTCTAGCCTCCAGAACTGTGAGAAAATAAACCTCTCTTGTTTAAAGTCACCCAGTTTTCTAGAAAACCTTGTGCCTTACCCACAGAGATTAGTCTTTCTGGTGTCTTCTTGATGCTGCATGTCCTTAATGCTCAAATATTTTTGTGAGCATAAGTTCTGAGGGACCCAAACAGAATAAGCACCAAGTCTGCACATCAGTCCTTGGCAGGTAAAGATACTCCAAGTCCCATTCTCTTCACGACTTCTCACTAACAAGAGCGGCAGTTTTGCTTCTACATTCTCATTGCCTTAGAAGTAACTAGAATAAAAAGAAGAAAGGGTGGTTGCCTTTAAGAAGAGGAACTTCAGAGTAGTAACATGTCTCTTAATACTTATAAGTATTTTAAACTATGTGCATAAATCATATTAATAAAATTAACTCTAAAAGAAATTTTAGAAACTAGTATGCTATATGCACAGAGGTGTGCTTTATCCATTAACTGGATTCAAAGTAAGAAAATCCTAATAGTTTTGGAAGCCCCTAAATAGTTCTCTGCATAAAACATTTTGCATACAAAATGGAACAAGACATGCATAAACAGATAAGGCCATGACATATAAAGATAGATCATGATTTTCTTGCACCAAGATATTTTCCTATGTGTTAGCAGAATATTATTGACCCTTGTCCAAATTCTGCCATTAAATCATTCTGGGTCACTAGATAAGTTGCTTAACTTCCAGTAGTCTAAATTTCCTTATGTCTAACATTAGACCAATTTAAAGGGTTTCTTCCAAAATCTGATATTATTTCTGTCTTTGTCATTGTCTACCAGAATAGAAGATTGAATGATTTCTGAAGCACCTCTCAGATGAAAAGTCCTAAGAGCTGAGTGTAAGATTCAACTCAGAATCAATTTTGTATTTGCATCTCTTTCTCAACGACTATTCTACTTGTATGCAATGCCATAATCTTCCTTTCTCATTTCTTAGAGACCCATGATACAAAATAGTCCCTATTTCAGAGCATCATGCTATTCTCTCCTTGATCTCAAGAAAGGACTCTAAAAAGAGACACAAGGCTGTGGGATCTGAAGATGGCTCATAAAACACAAACTGAGTCACTAACACAGACCAAGCAGTGGACAGAAAGAAGCAGCTTGAGGCTGAATGTTTTAAATTTTTTTTAAAGAGAAACCAAGAACCACATCTAAGGGTGCATTTGATACTGATGTTTCTTTACCGATATCATATTGGGGAGGTCGAAAACCTTCAGTATTTACAACTTCAGTAAATACTAAAATTCAGTATTCTAAATAATTCAAAGGAAGGAGAGCTTAATTTTATTGTAAATTGAACTACACGTTTTCAAATGTTAGTTCTTCTGAATTCAAAGATTACTCTGCAGGTAAGATTTATGGAGGGTATGGTTTATTTTAGGGTAGGCTCAAATATTTTAAAATAATCATGAGCCTATTGTTTGTTTGTTTTTTAAATACAGTATGTTTCTGTTTAAAATCTTGTAAATCTTGTTTTTTAACCGGGTTACAAGACAAATAACTTGTTGCCATAATAAATATCATCTCCAAGTAAATCTTCCTTTTCCAGGTCTGCTCTGAGATCCCAGTTATGCAGCACTGAAACCATTGACAAAGAGATGGAAAGGGCCTATTTGGTCATCAAAGGCCTCTCTTTCTCTCACCAAGTGTTTCTCAAGATTCTTCCCTAAGGCATCTTCTCCAGTGATTTGTACAACTTAACAACAATTCAAGAAATGGTGCCTCCCTGGCTTCTTTGAAGAGAAGATGCAACAAACCTTTCATTGTTACAATTAAGTATAATTTTCCCCCTAAAATCTCTCTTTTCTCATTATTCTAGAGGCTACCCTAGTCCCCCCACCCTCACCCCCCAATTCTCTTCACTTGGCAAAAACATCTCTAGCTTCATTTAATGGCTTTTGTTTGCTTGATCTCAATGCATTTTTTCTTCAGCAGCATTATGGAGGCTCTTCTCTAAATACGCCCATATTTCCCTAATATCCTGGCATTTCTTCTTTTTTGTATTAGTTCTGGGAAGAAAAGAGCCCTTTTTTTTCTCCAATCACCTCAGTTAGTGCAGCCAAATTCAAGCAGAAAAGTTCTTTCTCTTGGGACATTACCAGATTTTCTTTTTGGGATTACCAAGGTCCTTGACATTTCTAGTCTCTCTACCCAGTCAGGAAATAATAGTCATTGATTCAAGAAACATACATGGGTTGGCAAAAATGTCCCAAGCAGTATTCTGGGGGATGGAGATACAACATGAGCCAGAAAGACAGAGTGCCTGCCCTCAGGAAGCTAATATTCTAGGGAGTAACAAACACCAAACAGGCAAAGAGTTATATTTATGTTAGGTAGATAACGGCCATGAAACAAAATAAAGTAACCTAAGGCACATAAAGTGGGAGAGGGCACGACTTTAGATAGAAAGATAAAGGAACATCTCTTTGAGAAAATTACATTTGAACGAAGACCCTAATGAAACTAAAAATTCAAACCAAGAAATATGAGGAAAATATAATATGTTCTATAGCAATTTTAAATAACTTCATTGCTGGGCAGCAAATTTCTTTTTGGGTGATAAGGAACTTACTAAATTTCCTCATTGTTTTCCCATAGTTCTTGTCCACAGAGTTGTTCAAATTCAATTGTTCAAATTGTTCAAACTGAACAAATACTTCCTTCACCCAAACGAACCTTGTGTACCTATTCTCATAAGAGTTAGGCTCAATATATCCTTGTCCCTCAGACTTAGAATGAAGGAACAGTTCATCTGGAAAGGAATCTTTGAAGTCATTGCTGAGGAAGTGTTTTGCTCATCTACCACCACATAATAAAACAACTGAAAATGTGCTGGATTAAAGCAACAAGGTACTGATCTCTCTCTCAAATCTATGCGTTGAGAGCTCAGCTGGGCAGTTTTGCTGCACTCACTTGGGATCTCTCCTGTTGGATGATAGATGGGACTGGTTCTTCTAGAAGTTTGACTAAGCTGGAAGGTCCAAGATACACAGGTCCAAGGCTTCCTGAGCTCCACTATGTGTCCTTACTCTCCATGCAGCCTGTCATCCTCTGGGGCCCCTTTGTGTGGCCTCTCCTTCCAGCAGGATGGCCAGAGGTCTTATGAGGTAGCTGGCTTCCAAGTGCACAGAGGTGGAGGCTGTCAGACCTTCTTAGGGCTTAGGTGACAGCATCACTTCTCCCACATTCTCTGGTTAAAGCCAGCACAGGGTCAGGCCACATCATGATGGGAGGGGACTGCACAAGGGTGTTAAACCCAGAGCCAGAGTTCATCGGGGACTGTCTGTGGAAACAGCTCCCACATACAGAGACCCTTGGGTTCTTGACCAACTTACACATTTAGTCAGTGGCTGAACCAGAACTCAAATGACCTGTCCTCTTCACTCTGTTTTCCCTTTTTAACCGAGCAGAACCAAAATCCTTATTTGAACCCGAAGTATTAATCACTTGAAGATCAAGGATAACAAATGCAACAATGCACCTCCCAACTGGCCTCTTGTCCCCCAAGCCTGAGCTCCTCTGCATTATTCATGGTGGTTGTCTCTCCCATGGGAATGCTGTTTTAGCATGACATGCTGAAAGATGCAACGTACTGTGTATTTTCTTCAATTACAGCAGCTCTATATCCCTGCCCCAAATCACTAAGTTAACAGAGTTCAAAGTTCTTAAATAACCCCGGACACTGTCACCAGCATTTCAAAGAGCAACTGTTAAGATACATTATCCAAAATTTAGAGATATGGCAAAAGGGAGGAACGCATGCCCTTTCAATGTCATACCAGGTTACGGTTTAATAGGCCTTCCTAAAGATTATTAATTATCTAGAAGAATATACATGTGTTTGACATTGTTATCTAGTAATTAATTTCTGTATCCTGCATAACTTATAGATTTCTGTCCAGAAGGGACATGATTTCTGTCTGGTATATGAAATAACCCCAAAGGTTTTGGCTTTATTTGCCCTGTGGGATATTAATGAGTTTTATTTGTAATCTAGCAATTTATTCTAACATTTTTTAAATGCTTGTAAATTCTCAATTTTACAAATCCTCTTTGAACCAACTCTACTATCTACTGGTTTCTTCAGTAATAAGTTGGAGAAATCTTTGACACCATTCATGCTACATTTCTATGAGAGTCATGTTTTCAACATATGAAAATTATACTTTGACATTACAAAGCTTCCAGTGGAATTTCCTGTGGGCAAGGAGCTGAGAGCAGCTGGTAAAATTTTGCCAGAATTATTCACTTCTCAGTGCTCAGGGCTATTTCACTGAGGTTCCAGCATCTCAGGAAGGAAAGTGCTAAACACTTCAATTGAGATAGGATTTTATCATCCGGAAAGATAGTAGGGTACAAAAGGGAAGAGCAGGCCAGCAGAACTTTCTGGAGTAAGACCACCAGAAAGGCCTTACTGGATTTTTGGCCTTTGAGGACGTAGTAAATGCACCCATATCAAAGCAGATGCAAGGATGTCCACAGGAAATGCTCACCTAGACCCAGGAAGCACTCTTCTGTGGCCCCTCTCAGTGGATGTTCCAGATTCTCAAGAAGTAATAGGGAAATCCAGAACTCAGTTCCCACCACATTATTGGGTATTCCTCTTTTCTTCCTCCTCACAAGCTTGTATCATAGGCAAAGTCTCATGCCACAAATACAGAGTGTAAGAAATGGGATGTTCTATATTTTCCTTTAATTCCTATTTTTGAGTGCCCGTTGTGCTGGCCAATGGAGACATAGTGTGATTTAACTCAGAGCTAGTTCTATCCTTTCCCCATGGGTTGCAGCTATAGTCTAGAAGGATTCTCTGGCATCTGTTGGGATGAGCATGGTTGCTGCCATTGTATCTTTCACGTCCAACTTCAGGTTCACCCCAGATCTGATGATGACTAAGTTGAATCCTGAGGGCTTTGAGATCACACAGCAGATATTTTCACACTTTTTGGGTGACTCTCCAAAGCTAGACACCTTCAGTCCTCTCTGTCTAGATGCTCCACGGAGCTCTATGGCTCTGTAGGGTTAAGAAAAATTATCCACAGCTTGAAAATAGAGTAAAAGATTACTAGGTACACTTTCAAATTAATCATGGAGCATCATCTAAACGAGCACTTTTTGGGGTCATCTGATGCTCAGTGTTTCTCAACCTTTTTTCATTATCATTCACAAGGAGAAAAAAAATTAATTGAATTTTAATTTCAATTAATTAATTTAAGCTAATTAACTTATTTATTCACTTGCATAGTTAATTAAATTTATTCCTAATAAGAGACATTCAAAAATCTATTAAGAAATAGATTTTTCGGATAGAATTGAACTTTGGAGGGACAACAACCATTGTAATGCCTGAGATTTTTTTCACTCAAGAACCAATTTTCACCCTCACAGGGACAATATCTCCCCTCACTTGTGAATTCATAGTCTAAGGGAAAGCAACTTCGTTTGATTAACTATTTACAATGAATTAAGGCCCACGGTCTTTAAAGTTAGGTGTTAACTGATAGAAAATCAACAAGTTGCAAATCATTTTTGTCCAGTAAATTTGCAAATTATTTCTATTCAATAAAACAGATAATCCCAAAATTATGGTCTTATAGCCTTATAAAAATATATTAATCAATTATAGATCACTTCCTTATATTATCCTTTGAATTGGATTTACCATCCAGCTGGTTCCCTCACTGATGAATAATAAATAAGAATAAATTAAGCTTTTGCCACAAGCTTACTGTATATTTATATGTCATATTTTTAACTGTTGAAAATTATACTTTGACCTTTGCTATTTTGAGGAACTAGAAATTATCCACAGGTTAGGCAGCACAGGTCCTCTCCACTCTCAATTCGCTCCTCTGTTCATCAGGAATCAGCCAGGATAGGGACAGGGCAGAGGTCTTCTTCTTGGGGACCCCTAAGCATCTAACTCTCATTATCCCCTCTCTGACTTTCTTCTCCATCCACCATCCTTGAAAGTCTTTATCTTCTCTTGGGGAACTGGGAGTATAAAGGGTAATTGACTTTCACTGAAAGAAAATGTTGTTCCAAGAGACCTTCAGGGCCTCAGACTTTGTAGCTCAAAAGTCCAGGTTCTTAAAAATCAAAACAATCTTGTAAACCTCAAAAGCCAAGAAATTGACTGTTTTGTTTTCTCTTTCTGCTTTTAAACTATATCCAAGGCAAAATGCCTTGAGGTCTAGTTTGAAGAGGAGAGGGCCAGAGGGTAAAAGGGAATTGCCAATTGACAAAACTAGATATTGTCAATAAACATAAAAAGATAAAATCATTATGCATATAGCTTAACTGTAAAATTAATTGTTGGTTGACTTGCTCTAGGTCATGTGCAGATTTTTAAAGAGAAGAGACTTGATGGAAGGGTGGAGCTTGGGAAATCCAGAACTGCCACCATCTGATCCAGTAAGTCAGAGCTTGGATTACTCTGGTAACACTTCCTGTTCCTAATCTATATTTTATGATCACTGAAAAAAAAAAAAGAACAAAAGACTAACTTCTGCACCATGATGTCATGCACCCTCATAAGGAAACTCTTAGAATAGAACTTTGCTAGACTTTGGTTTCTCCATCCAATATACAGGGCAGTTGGATAAGATGGGTTTAAGGTTTGTCCTTGACTCTAGTTCCACCACAGCCAATTGGAGCACAGTGAAGAAGACATTTTCCATTTGTTAATTTTTCTCTTTGAGACCCTGACAGAGAAGAAAATACAGTGCTCTCTCGGCCTCTCGGGCAACAGCAGTCACTTTTGGCCCATATGAACTAGATTATTGGACACATCTGTGGCTCTACCCCCACGCTTGATAGGACAAGAGGGCGTGAGGTTTCCCCAGCCTCTCTGGGCAACTTCAAGTGCATTTGGCCTGCGTGAACCAGATTGCTGGACAAATCTCTGGCTCCATCACCGCCCCTGACAGGGCAGGAGGAGGGATAGTGCGCCCTCAGCCTCTCTAGGCAACTGCAGTTTCTTTTCAGCCAACACAGACTAGACTGGTGGGCAAACCTGGGCATACATCTCTACCCCCAATAGGACAGGAGGAGGGTGATGTTTCCTTAATCTTTCTGGGCAACTGCAAATGCTTTTGACCCACATGGTTCCAGCCTCAAGGAGGCTGAGGAGGAGGAGCTCAGGGCTAAATTTGCCAGGGTGGAAGAGGAAATTGCCACACTGTGCCAGGTCCTGGCAGCCAAGTAGAGGGACTGTGGGGAACTGAAAAGGAAGCTGGGCCTCTCTGCCTTGGAGGAGCTGAAGCAGAACCTGCCCTGGAGCTGGCATGATGTGCAGGTTTCTAATGCCTGTGTGAAAACTTCTGAGAAGCTTGGAGAATGGAATGAAAAAGTGATGCAGTAAGACCTCTACAAGAAGACTCAGGAAACTCTCTCGCAGGAAGCTTGTTTCTCTTTCCTCTTGACAACTGTGGCAGTTACCGCTGGTCCCCTCCAGCCAAAACACTCCTGGGCCTCGGGGAGGGGACTGCAAGAAGGAGAAGCCCCTGTCTTCAGCACCCTTCACAAGAGACTCGCTTGTCTTCCGCTGTGCGGCTGTTCCCATGAGTGGGTCTGGCCCCTGACTGGTATCTTGTCGGTGACTCCCAACCTGCCCTGGTTTCCTGCTCGCACAGGGTGGACTAGAAGCAGAAGCTGCCACCCAGGACCCAGCGTGGGCTGTCAGGATCTACGGGAACTCAGCTGTCACCTTTCTCAAGAGCTGGGCAACCTCTTTCCCCGTTTTAAATTGCTACACCCTGGCAGCACCTCTCATGCTGGGGGCCTGGCTTGTCTGGAGGCGAAGTCTGGAGGCCATCTGTGCCTTCTTGGCTCTCAGCAGGGGACTGAAACCTTGTCTGCTGCATAGTTATCAACACACTTCTTGGCCAAGACAAGGGGTCACTTGGGTCCAAGGTGCTGGTTTGGTAGAAACTCGATGTGCTTTCTGCCCCCAGAGAAGCAAGCATTGGCTCCTGACTGTCTGCTTGTCACTTCAGATGTCCCTTGGGAACTGCCCTCTGGATATATGGTGTGGATAAGGGTGTCAGGGGAAGAATGCTGGTCGCTGTCCTTTTTTCAAGGTTTTTAATTGTGGCTTAAACTTAGTCAGATGGGATGGATGTGTGGTGAGAAGGCAGGTTGCAGGGGTGGTAGCTGACTTATCTTTTCCTTAAAGTGAATAATGGATACTTTGTCAATAAAGCATTTCTTTGAGGGGTGGGGAGTTAAAAAAAAAAAAAAAAGTAAACTGTTATTAAAGACAAGGAAGGTAATTATATACTAATAAAAGGGGCAATTATCCAGGAGGAAATAACGATCATAAATGTATATGCACCTAACCAGGATGCCCCCAAATTACATGAAGCGTACATTGGCACAACTGAAGGGAGAAATAGATGTCTCTACAATAATAGTTGAAGACTTCAATACACTACTCTCATCATTCTCTAGATCATCTGGTAAGAGGATCAATAAATAAACAGAAAGCTTGAATAATATGATAAACAAACTAAGCCTGTTAGACATATACAGAACCCTGCACCCCCAAACAGCAGGATGTAATTTCTTCTCAAGTGCTCATGGACCTTTCTACAGGTTAGACCATATGTTGAGTCACAAAGCAGATCTCAATAAATTTAACAAGACTGAAATTATACAAAACACTTTCTCTGATCATAATGGAATAAAGTTGGAAATCAACAACAGGCAAAAAAAGAGAAAATTCACAAATATATGGAGATTAAACAACAAACTACTAAATAATCAGTAAGTCAAAGAAAAAATTGCAAGAGAAATCAATAAATATCTTGAGATGAATGAAAACAAGAACATAACATATCAGAACCTATGGGATGCAGCAAAAGCAGTGCTGAGTGGGAAATTTATAGCCCACAGTGTGTACATTAAAAAAGAAGAAAGTGCTAAAATCCATGACCTAACTACACAGCTGGAGGAACTAGAAGAATAAGAGCAAGCTATTTCCAAGGCAGGCAGAAGGAAAGAAATACTAAAGACCAGAGGAGAAATAAATGAAATTGAGAGAATAAAACAATAGAAAGATTTAATCAAACCAAAAGTTGGTTCTTCAAGAAGACCAACAAAATTAACACACACTTAGCTAGACTGACAAAGAAAAAAAGAAAGAAGATGCAAATAAAATCAGAAAGCACGAGCAACAAAAGAAAAAATGGATAAATGGGACCTTCTAAAACTTAAACACTTTTGTGCTTCAAAGGACTTTGTCAAGAAGGTGAAAAGATAACCCACTCAATGGGAGATAATATTTGGAAACCTCATATCCAACAAGTGCTTGATTTCCATGCTATATAAAGAGATCATACAACTCAATAATAAAAGAACAAGCAATCCAGTTTAAAAATGGGCAAAAGCCTTAAATAGATATTTCTCCCAAGAGGAAGTACAAACGGCCAAATGACACATGAAAAAATGTTCAATATCACTAGCTATTAGAGAAATGCAGATCAAAACTACAATGAGATATCATCTCCCACCTCATAGAATGGCCATTATTAAAAAAAATAAAATAAAATAAAAACAGAAAAGAATAAGTGCTGAAGAAGATGTGGAGAAATAGGAACACTCCACTGCTGGTGGGACTGTAGAATGGTGCAGCCTCTGTGGAAGACAGATTGGAGTTTCCTCAGGAAGCTAAATATAGAACTTCCATATGATCCGGCAATACCTCTACTAGGAATATATCCAGAAGAATGTCAGTGACACAAACAGACATTTGCACATGGATGTTCATTGTGGCATTATTCACAATTGCCAAAAGATAGAAACAACCCAAGTGTCCATCAACCAATGAATGGATATATAAAATGTGGTATATGCATACAATGGAATACTATGCTGCTGTAACAAGAAATGAAATTGGGACACATATGATAACGTGAATGAACCTTGAGGACATTATGCTTAGTGAAATAATCCAGACACAAAAGGAAAAATATTGTATGGTCTCACTAATATTAACTAAATACAAAGAATAAACACATAGAGTTAAAACCTAGACTATAAGTTACTAAGAGATAGGATGAGGACTGAGAAGGGGTACTGATGCTTAATGTATGTAGAATTTTAAATTAGCTTGACTGTAAAAGTGTGGAAATGGATAGAGTTGATGGTAAGACATGGCTCTGTGACTGAAAGGGGTAGTCTAAGGATGTAAATGTCAATTGAAATAAAGCAAGAGAATAATCTAGATACTGAATAACACAGTGAACCCAGAGGTGGATGAGGATTGTAGTCAATAATACAAATACAAGAATCTTCTTCTATGAACTAGAACAAATGTACATCACTATTATAAGATGGGAAGAATATAGTGATGCATGGGAAAAGTACAGTTAATGGAATTAATGGACTATAGTTAACAGCAACATTGTAATATTCTTGCATATTGTCAAAGAAGGTACTATATTAATGCTAAGCGTCAATAATAGGGGGATATGGGATTTTTTCTTTCAGACTAAGGAAAATATTCAAAGATTTACTGGGACAATGACTGCAGAACTCTGTGATGAAAGTGATAGCCACTGAGCATATACTTTGGATAGAATGTACAAGATATGGAACTGTATAACAGTGAACCATGTGGTGGAAAATGGACTGTGGTTAACAGTGAAAATATGAGTGTCCTCATGAACTATAACAAATGTACTGTATGAACACATAGTGTTAATAATAGGGGGTGTATGGAAAAAATATACCAAGTGTACACTATGGATCATAGTTAGTGTTAATAGTCTGATTATGTTCTTTCATAATCTGTAACAAATATTCCACAACAATATATGGTTTTGGTGGAGGGGTGATGTTTGGGAATTCTGCACATTATGCATGATTTTTTTGTAAACTCACAACTTTTTTAACTAAAAAAATGAAAAAAAGTAAAATGTTGGAAAAGGTCATCCCATGCAAACATAAATCATAAGAAAGTTGAAGTTGATAAATTAAAATCATAAGAAGTGGAATTTGAGATCAGAAGTATGACCAGAAATAATGACAGCCATTTCATAATAATGAAATAACCAATTCATTAAGAAGACATAGCAATCCTAAATTTGTAGGCACCTAACACAAAGCATTACAATGCTTGAAGAAAAAACTGACAAAAGCTAATGGATAAAGAGAGTCCCAATCACAGTTAGAGATTTAAATGTTCCTTTCTCAGCAGTTGGTAGAACAAATATACAGAAAATGAATAAGGATATAGAAGACTTCAAAAACACTATCAGCCAACTTAACCTTATTGGCATTTATAGAATACTACTAAAAACACCTGTGGAATACACATATTTCTCAAGTGTCATGGAATATTTACCAGGATAGATCATATGCTAGGCCATTAAAATGTCTCAATAAATTTCAGAGAATTGGATTCACACAAAGTATATTCTCTGAAAATCATAAAACAAAAAAAAGAATGATCTTTGTACAAATCAATAATAAATAATATATCAGGAAAATCCCTAGATACTTGGAAATCAAATAACAGATTTCTAATATAACCCATAGGTCAAAAAGAAATCACAGTTGTATTTTTATATACTATCCACAAGCAATTGGAAAATTAAAAATTAAAAAATAACATTTATAAGAGAAATTTAAAAACACAAAATATTTAGAAATAAATTTAACAAAATACATGCAAGACTTGTTAACTGAAAACTCCAAAATATTGATGGTAGAACTTAAAGAAGACCTAAATATATTGGCAAGATAGTCTATGTTCATGGATTGGAAGGTTCACTATTGTTAAGAATTCAATTCTTTCAAAATTGATTATAGATACATTGCAATCCCAAACAAATTCCAAGCACACTTTATTTTTTAGAAAAGCAAAGCACCTAGAATAACCAAAACAATCTTGAGAAAGAAGAACTAAGAGGAATTACACTAACTAATTTTAAGACTTACAATAAAGTTATAGTAATCAAGATATTCTGATATTGAAGTATATGGCCAACTAGATTTCGATTATATCAACACAATTTAATAAGAAAAGAACTATCTGTTCAATAAATGGTGCTGACATAATGGGAAAAACATACAGGAAATAAAAAATTTCAAGCCACTCCCCATATCTCCATATACACAAAAGTTAATTTGAAGTAGACCATAGACCTAAATGTAAAAGCTAAAACCATAAAGTTTCTAGAAGGAAAACATTGGAAAATATTCTTTCAGTCTTGGATTAGGCAAAGAATTCTTAGGCAGAACACACAATGTATCAATTTTTAAAGAAAAAAAATTTAAAGAAAAAATTGATAAACTGAAATTAATCAGAATTAAAATATCTTTCTCTGCAAAAGACACCATCAAGAAAATGATCAGACAGACCATAGTTGGGAAGAAAACTATATATGCAACAAAAGACTTGTATCAGTAATATAAAAAAAAACTCCAATAACTCAACAATAAAGTGACAACCCAATTTTTAAAAGTGGTCAAAAGACTTAGACTTCAAAAGAAAGATTCACAAATGCCCAATGAACATGAAAAAATGTCCAACACTATTACAGTCATCAGAGAAATGCAAATTAAATCTATAATGAGATACCTCCACATACCCATGAGAATGGTTAAAACTTAAAATGTGATAACATTAAACAAGGATGTCAGGTAAATGGAACTTTCATAGATTTCTGTTGTGAGTCTAAAATTGTGCAACCACTTTAGAAGTCTGAGTGTTTTTAAATAAAGTTAAACGTGCATATGCTTTATAATGCAACAATTCTACTCCTTGTAATTACCAAAGAGAAATGTGTACATATAACCAATGTCCACCGAAGATACTTACAAGAATGTTCATAGCAGCTTTTTTCAATTGGAAACAACCAAATGTCCAACAAGAGGAGAATGTATAAGCAGATTGTAGTTTATTCTTACAATGGAACCCTATTCAGCAATAAAAGAATGAACTATTGATGCATTCAGTATATGCAATATGACTGAATCTCAAAAGTATTATGCTGAATAAAAAAGACAGACACAAAAAAAGACACTCTGTATGTTTCCAATTATTAAAAGTTCTAAAAGAGGTAAAAACCAATCTATGGTGGTAGAAATCAGAAGTGATTGCCTGGTTGAGGTGTGGGGATCAATTGGGAAGGGGCACAAAAGAACTTTGGGGTGTGGGAAGTATTCCCTAATTTGATAGGGCTGTGGGTTACACAGGTGCATACACTTGTCAAAACTCATCAAACTACACTTAAAACCTCTGTAATTCACTGTATATAAATTACACCTCAATTAAAAAGAGAGAGAGAAAAACCTCAGGCACAACAATTTAGAACATTGGTATTGGTGTTGAGAAAGTGAATGACTCTAATGACTGGAATAAAAATTTATTTTGCAAATCAGAGGGTTTTCATCTACTTGTTTTCAATAAATTGATTGAATACTAATCAGTTGCACTTTACCATACAAAATATTTTTGGTAAAGGACCATTGTGTATTTTTTGTCAAATAACCTGAAAGATTTCAAAAGAATTAAGTAACATAACAAAACTCCTCTATCCGTATCTACTTATTAATGTTAAATGCTTCTCAGCATTTCTATAACAAATTTTAAAAATAGGAAAATAAGAGGAGGAAGGAAGAGGGAAATCTAGGATAAATGATTTGATAGTGCCCTGGAAAAAGTTAGCTTCCTTTTCTGTAAACCAGAGAGTCCAAGTTCTCATCCCATCAGTGCATCTGCTCTTGAGTCCTTTGAAGCAAGAAGCACAGAAACCAAATCCCAGACAATGTGGTTGTCTGCAGCTACCATTTCCTTGGCACAGGCACAGCATCTCTTCTCTCCTCTAATGGTCATAAATTAATAGTCTTCATTCTTCTCTTAACAATATGGCAGAAAATGAGTCCAGTGTGTTAGGGCAATGGAATGAACACAACTGTGTAAATACAACAAAACCTGAAGCCCTTATTTTTCCCAGTGGATGGGAACATGTTAAACCCAGATTTTATTTATTTTCCCAAACAGCATTTGAGAAATCTTTTAGCATGCCGAATCCTAATGCAGCAAAGCTGCAAAGAGATTCTTGTCAATTACCCATTAAAACCCAACCAGGTGGCCAGTTCCTTGATGTCAAAGATATCATCTCTTTTTTGTATTTTTTATTAATAAATTTTTTTATTAGATAAGTTGTAGGTTTACAGAAATATCATGCATAAAATATATAAAATACAGTGTTCCCATATACCACCCTATTAGCAACACCTTGCATTAGTATGGTATATTTCATATAATTCATGAAAGAACTTTTTTTTTTAATCGAACAATATGTTACACAATATATTTGGTTCATAGTAATGCATTCATACAGTATTTATCCTTTTGTGTCTGGCTTGCTTCACTCAACATAATGTCCTCCAGATTCATCCATGTAGTCATATGCTTTATGACTTCATTTTTCTTACAGCTGCATAATATTCCATTGCGTGAATAGACCATAGTTTGTTTATCCATTCATCTGTTGATGGATACCTAGCTTGTTTCCAACTTTTGACAATGGTGAATAATGTTGCTATGAACATCGGTGTGCAGATGTCTGTTCATGTCACTGCTCTCAGTTCTTCTGGGTATATACACAGTAGTGGTATTGCCGGGTCACATGGCAAGTCTATATTCAACTTCTTTAGGAACTGCCAAACAGTCCTCCATAGTGGTTGTACCATTCTGCATTCCCACCAACAGTGAAGAAGTGTTCCTATCTCTCCACTTCCTCTCCAACACTTGTAGTTCTCTGTCTTTTTAATAGTGGCCATTCTGATAGGTGTGAAATGATATCTCATTGTAGTTTTGATTTGCATTTCCCTAATCATGAGTGATGTTGAGCATTTCTTCATGTGTTTTTTTGCCATTTGTATTTCTTCTTTGGAGAAATGTCTATTCAAGTCTTTCGCCCATTTTTTAATTGGG
>JAQZBX010029493.1:0-27276 GCA_029593785.1 Cabassous unicinctus | reverse complement strand
GGTTTGGTCCCCAGTGTCTCCTAAAAACAAACAAACAACAAGCAAACAAACAAAAAAATCTAACTCAGGGGAGCGGATGTGGCTTAGTGATTGAGCACCTGCTTCCCACATATAAGGGTCCAGGTTCAATTCCTGGCCCTGGTAACCAAAAAAAAAAAAAAGATAATAAAATAGTGTTTGCAAATAAGATTAAAATGGTAAAACTAACAGGAATGCATTCCTGAGGAAACTAAACTGCTATCACAAAAGTGACCTCTGATACAAAAGGACACAAGAGATATGATAGGAGTTGCATAGAGACACGGAAACTGCCAAATTATTATAAAGTCCTCTTTAATCCAGGGGGCATGGTGAGGAGTACTGTAATCTGTTTAATAATCAAGATTTTGTAAATCATATCTCACTTAACCTCAAAAAATTTCCATTGGATAATTTGCATTATCACCTTTCTTATAAACGGGGAAATTGAAGTTCAGATAATTAACCTTGAATAGTATCATAAGCTACTTAAGATAGAGTGAGGATTAGACTTGATCAGTGGAATTTTAAGTTCATGCTCTTTGCTCATTTTATATTCATAAAGCAAGTAAATTTTATCCCAATGAGAGATATTATATAGAAGTAAAATATTACACTTAGCATCATTGGAATGAATACCATTATAAAGTCCATTTCTATATTATAGGGCTATTTCCACATCCCAGTAAATGACCCATAATAACAGTGATTTGTAGATCTTGTTATAAAACCTTCTAATAAAATTTCTATATAAGTGTTCAATTTATTTCAACAAGAATCCATTAGCTTCTTTTACCAATGTAAGCAAGTTTCAGAGTAAAGTTCCTTACCAAAGGATTTTGGAGACCATGGGATGTCAGTTTCAGGGCTAAGAAGAGGAGAAATACAAATCTAGAAGGAGAGAGAAAGACTTTAGAAGGCACAGAATAGATTGAAGGACGGATGATGTTGAAGCTCTATGGGAACCTGGGAAATGGGGAAAAAGCAGGGAGTTTCCCTTTTCGCTTTGGATCTACCATTGGGAATTTACTGAATATAAGTATGCACAGACATCCTTAGTAAAAGATGGTCAAGATCAGACATCTGTGCTTAAAATGTAAGGAATAATTTTAACAATATCAGGCTCTACCCATATTTTGGATAATTTTTACTAAGTAGGGTGAAGCCATAACTATTTAAATTTTACATTACAATTTGGAACCTAAGATTGCTTAATTCCCAGCATAAAAATTCTCCCTTCCTCCCTCCCTCCTTCCTTCCATCCTTTATTCCACCTTTCCTTTCTTTTCCCTTGCTTTCCACAATTCCTTCTTCCTTCTTTCCTCCCTTCTTTCTTTTCTATGTCCCAGGAGGTCTCACAAGCTTGACATACAAAGGCCAATGAGAAAATAAAATAAAATAAAAATTTTTAAAGAATTCAGTTAACCAGGAGAGAGTAGCGTTAAAAAAGAAATCGTTCTTCAGTGTAAGAGCAGAGCTGAGTACAGAGAGAAGGTGAAGGAGCAAA
Organism: Cabassous unicinctus; assembly: GCA_029593785.1. NCBI lineage: Eukaryota > Metazoa > Chordata > Mammalia > Cingulata > Chlamyphoridae > Cabassous > Cabassous unicinctus. The sequence goes on along the minus strand of JAQZBX010029493.1, from coordinate 25,751 downwards.
ACATTCAATCTACCTGAGAGTTGAGGGAAGACTGCCTGGAGGTGGCGGTATGTAAACTAGGCTTGAAAGAAAACTTAGCTTTTCACCATCTGAATTTCAAAAGAGGATGGGAAAGCCTAAGCTCAGAGAAACACATTTCCTAAAGGATAACGTGTCCTTGGGGGCAATTTAACCTTTGGATTATTTTAGAATTTCCACTGGGGCTCTGAAGAAAATAAAATAATGGAAGCGGAAGTTGATGGCCAACGAAAGTTTTATTCCTCTTTGTAGACAATGGGGAACAGGTGAAAAACTTTAGGTAGAGGAGAGGTACAACTGTGCTAGTTTAACCATTTAAAACAATCTTTTGCATAGCTGTGTGCAGAGCAGATTAGTGAGAGCTGAACTTAGAGCTACAAAGGCAGGTAGGAGCTCGTTGCCACCATTGAGCCCGTATCCTAACCTGAAGTCAGTCTGGGTTCCACGAGCAGGTCTGCAACCCAGAGAGCTGTCGGAGGCCAGTCACCTTACAGTGGTGCCCGTATTTGATCCATCCTCCCGGGTATCCTTTATCTATGAAGCAGGAGGTACTCAATTAGAGGTGGAGTGGACATCACCATCACATCCCATAATCCTCAGGATTGGGGAACGATAGACTAGAGTGGACTTACTGGTGTTCTACTATTGAGTTATTGTGATTCTAGCAATGGAAGAACTTTTATCATTGATGTGGAGACAGTGGCCACTGGAGGTTCTGAGGGGAGGGAGAGGGAAAAATAGGTGCAACAGAGGGCATTTTTGGGACTTGGCAATTGTCCTAAATGACATTGCAATGACAGATACAAACCATTATATATCTTGTCATAACTTACAAAATTATGTGGGAGAGAATGTAAACTATAATCCACGCTTAGTGGCAATGCTCCAAAATGTGTTCATTGAATGTAACAAATGTACCACATTAAGGAAGGATGTTGTTAATGTGGGAAAAGGTGGGAGTGATACGGAGTGGGGTATATGGGAATGCCGTATGTTTTTCATGTAACATTTGTGTAATCTAAGTATCTTTTAAAAAAATAAAAAAGTATATTAAAAGAAAAAGAAGCAAGAGGTAGTGTTCTGGGACTTTGGATGGCTGAAACAGCCCACTTGCCCAGGCAAATCTGTCTCTCATCAGCAAGTTAATGCAAAGACTTGCATGTGCTTTTGCACCCTCCTTTTGGGAAAAAAGTTATTGCTTTCAAAGTAAAACAGAAGTAGAAAAAAGAAAGAGAGAAAAAAAATTTTTTTAAGAAAAATTTAAAAAGTATAAAAATTTTAAAATAAAACAGAAGCACTGACCTGTACCTTTGATTTTTAATTGTATGTCCCTACTAGGAAGGAACTTCATAGGGGCAGAGGTTTTTTTCTGTTCTGTTTGACTCCCTGAGTCCAGTGGTCTTCTCAGGTTCTTATGCAAATAGCACCTTCCTTATCAGGCCACTTTGGCCACCTTATCCCTGTAAATCCCTCTCCCAGTCCACAAGCCCACTTCTTGCCTCCTCTGACAGATCTTTTTACCCCTAACACTTACTTGCTTAAATATCATATGATGTATGTATTTATCTTGTCCATTTCCTGTCTTCACCATCAGTATGCATTTTTAATTATTTTATAATTTTTATAATTAATATTAATAGTGGGCTCACTGCTGCTTTCCACATAATTTGGATGAGTGCCTGGCACAAAGCATAGGCTCCATCATAATTATTTTAAAAAAGGAAGAAAATGAGAGGGAATGTTTTGTGGAAGTAACATTTGAAACTGGAACGTAGCTATGATGTCAATGTTTTTCCCCCAATTTCAAGTCCCGAGATGGTTAATATACTACAAAGTTCTGACAGACGCATTTTAACTCCCCTCTGTGCCACTCGTCCTGCGTTCTGGTCTCTATATTTGATCACAACGAGTCAGTCCCTACGTGAAACCATGGGCTTCTCTGCCACAAATTTGAATCTGATCATACCCTGGTGTTGAGAGATAAAGTAAGAGAAATCCGTGTGCATTTTAACAGGAATTCAGGAACAGTGAGATTCATGAAATCAAACAGAATCATCAATATGGGAGGAATTAAAATCAGCTGCCAATTTTATTTCCATGAGCACTGCCTCTTGTGTGGTCCTTTAGAGCTATAGATTCCATTCCTCTCTCCTTTCTGAATTTTATTTGGAGTTAAAAATGCAAGTCTGTGTTACATTTAAAAGCTTGAGGGATACCATCGGTATTCGTCAGCCAAAGGGGTGCTGATGCAAAATACCAGAAATCTGTTGGTCTTTATAAAGAGTATTTATCTGGGGTAGAAGCTTACAGTTACCAGGCCATAAAGCATAAGTTTCTTCCCTCACCAAAGTCCATTGCCACGTGTTGGAGCAAGACAGCTGCCGACGTTTGCCAGGATTCAGGCTTCTTGGGTTCCTCTGTTCCTGGGGCTGTGTTTCTCTCTGGGCTCAGCTCCTCTGTGTTCCTCCACAAGGTCAGCTGTAGACTATGAGGCTCTCTAAGCTTTGCCTCTCTCCACAAGACCAGCTGTGAACTCTCAGGTGAATGGCTCATCTCTATCCCGGGGCCTTCTCTCCTTCCTCACCAGAACTCCAGCATCAAAACTGCTACAACTCTGTTCTTTGCCATGCGTTTTATATTTGATTCCCCACCCCTTGGTGGGGCTCAACGCCCTACTGACGACGTGGCCCAGTTAACACCCTAATCATAACTTAATCATGCCCAGATTAGCAGACCAGTTTACAAGCATGATCCAATATCTATTTTTGGAATTCATAATTACATCAAACTGCTACACCATCCACCAAAGAAAATGATTCTGGGCTTCTAGGTTCTTGGCTCATGTCGCATAAAATAACTTAAGGACATGCCATAGGGTAGGCAAGGGAGTTAAGAGTTTATTAAGAAACAAGAAGATGAGAAAAGTACACAGTCTGAGGCATGGACTGCGGGCAAACTGCAGGGTGAATTCATGTGGGACCCTAGGTCAGGGCTTTTTAAAGTATTTTTGCTGTTCTGATTGGTTGCCCCACCTGTCATTTCTCAGGGGGCCAATGGTGAGACCAGTTGAGGGTATCTGAGGTTTTCCCTCTCATTCCAAATAAGACTCTCATGTCCAGGATCTTGCAATGTCTTTCTGGCAGCCTTCTTCTCAGAAGGATTCCAGGTGGGGTCTCACGGCCATGTTGTTTGTCGGCCATGTTGTCTGTCGGCCATATTGCCTACCAGGCCAGCCGCTTTCCCCCTTTCGTTATACTAACCTGCCTCAATCCCATTTCTCTGCAGAGACCACGACCTCCTAGTCTCTTCCTTCAGGGGAAGGGGGAACTGAAGCTCACAGCCCCAGGAACTATGTAGTAGCCAGGAGAGAATGGAAAGCAGTAGAGAATCAGGGAGTAGTGGGGGTCAGACAGGGCAGCTTGTCATGATCGCCAGCCCACTTCTGAAAGCCAACTGCTGTCCTTCTTTGGGCTAAGCAAGTGGCTTTATATTTTTCAAATAAATTCCTGTTTGGGGGCCAATTCACTGTCATAGCTTTTTATTTATCATCAAAGAATCTGTATCTAAACATTGACATCATAATTTACTTTCCTTACCAACCAGGTGACTCTTTTTTTCCCACTAAAATAATTGTTTTAAGCAACGGGTAGAGTCAAGTTAGGTCAAGCAATTTTTACTGAATATCTGGAACAAGATAGAAAAGTGTCTTATTTTCATTAATGGATACTTTCACTTGTCATTCCTGGTGAGGATCAGAAATTTCTTTCTCTCATTTGTTAAGCAAATTCAGGAAAAGGAAATGGTATTTACAAAGCTAATGGGGGTGGGGGTGGCTGCAGATAACAATTAGATTTGCATCCTGGTGGGAAACAAATATCCAGAGGCCCATCTGTTTTGACCATTTCATCATTCCAGCAAACACTTTCATTTTAGTAGGAGAAATTACCCTACATGAGGAACACCTGGAAAAATCAACCCTGAGCCATTTCATTTGAGTTCCTTTGGGGCTCCTAACAGTTTATCATTTAAGAATGTTAGATCATTCCACTGTGTAATCGACCTAGGAGATGCATCTCAATGAAAACATGCTAGTTCTATTTGTCTTTTTAACACTTGTTCTGTAAAAATTCATCCAATGGGAGTCACCTTACATTTTTTATTGTGTAAATAGAATCATAGGCTGATGGCTAAAATCTCAATATAGGATATATATTTGGGATCCCAGTTTAAATATTTACAATGCATTTTCAAAATTAATGTTAGTCCAGATACTAAAATCTTGGTGTTTGCAGAGTTGGCTCTGGCATGCAAAGAATCAAATAAAGCAGAGCTTTGAAGAAAGCATCATCCTGGATCCAACCAACCGCACAATGTCTTTGAAAAAACAACTCAGAAGAGTCACATTAGCACCTATCTTTCTTGTTGGCTATCCCCCACATCCATTAATATAAATATCATATTTTGGGAAGCAGCTGATGAGATGCAGACCTTTTAAGTGCTGCTAGCTTGTCTTTACCAACCTCTGTTTTAAGGTTCAGGGGAATGTCTTGACACTAGTTTTGTTGTGAATATTGTTCATGGATTTTGGGGTTTGCTCTCTAGTTCCTCTGTTCATGTACAGGAATTTGGAAATATCCAAAATATACACAGTTACCAATCCTGTCATTTCCCCAGAACCCCATTTAACTCCAGACTTTAACACATATTAAATAGAATTAAGTGCCAACCATATGAACATTACTTAGAAACTATAAATTTTATCAGTTGCATTAAAGGAAACTTTATTTCCTTTAGAGATGTAGAAGTAAATATGTGTGTTTTTCAGAGTCAGATCCTTTTCAATAGACCAGAATTTTGAATCTTTTAAAAAAATATTTGCAAATGAATATATTACAAACCTCTTAATTCAAATTTCTACCACTAATTTATTTAGGACTTTTAACACGAGGCTGGAGTCCATTGTCATTGCAAATAAATTAGGACGTGATTATGACGATATTATTTACACTATTCGTTACAAGAAGAAGAAAATCTTTCCAACGAGTGTCACAGTTACTATTTCTGATTGTTTCATGCTTCGGGAATATATGAATTGGAAGCAACTCAAAAGGTTGCTGAAGAAAATAGATACCTTTAGAAACCACGTCTTGCTTTTAATACCCTCCACTGCTGCATATTCACGTGCTTGTTAAACTCCAGGGATCAACGTGTCCCTGTTTTTACCCTTCTATGACACCACTCAGCTCTAATATCAATTCCTTGGTAAATCATAAATGCTAAATTTTAGTGAGCACTTATGTGCCAGGCAATGCATCGAGATCATCAACTTTAATATCTGAAGGAGCTCATTTGGAGAACATCATCATTATCTCCATAGCAATGCAAGACGACGAGGGCCAGAGAACTGAAGGAAATTGTCGAAAGCTTTGTGCAAATAAATGGCCTGGTCAATAGTCACATCCAGGGGTCAATAAAGTCCAGAGCTGCTCTGCCTGCTTCCTTTAGGAGCTCTCTACCCTTTCCTTCCCCGGATTATTTTACAGACGATAATATGGTCTGCTTCCATTATCATAGGAATGCTCATAATGTATGGAAACCATACATTTAATGATTAGCATGTCTGAGTAGGCTGTCAATTCCTACACTGATTTTACTTTATATGGTTTTCCTAACAGCCTCTGAGCCATAATAGACACTCAGTGTACACATGCATCAAATACATTTCACAAAGTCAAAACCTTCTGGGGAATCCATGACACACCATTATAACAAGGCACAGATTGTATTGGCATGGTGGATGGACTGTATTTGAGAATAGTTCATCAAACACCCTCAATTTCTTACACCAATTCTTTTTGCATGTATCTTGGCATTTATGTTTGACTTCTACCGTGCATTAACAAAAGCCTTTTCTTTACCTGCTTGAGAAGACCTAACATATGTCACGAATAAGTTCAGTCTGGTAGGCAATACAAGTTTGCAAGATTTTGGGATGCTAACTATTTGTTCTTGTCAATTTTCTGTGAAACATGGTTCTACAAGGAGAATGGTGTTACAGAGTTAAGAAAACAGGAGAGAAAAAGTTTTAAAAAATCATTAAAAGAGAAGTATTAGGCACAAAATCGTAAGTATTAAGGAATGTACCATTACAGAGTAAACATAAGTGTAATTTTAAAAACATATAATAATGACCAAGATCATGTTAGAAATCAGAACTTTAGTACCACAATTTTTAAAACTACCATCATACACTGATAAAATAGCAACTGATATTAAAAACATGGTTTAATGATGAAGAAATGATATCTTTTTGGAATCTCATTTTAATGTTTTTCTTTTTATTGTACTGTAACTAATATGTGATGAAGTGCAGAAATATTAAGCAGATGGCATGATGGACAATTAATTTACACACTATTTTAGAAAATTACAGATACCTTTTTTCATTCAGATTTGAGTGGATTTGAGTTAACAGCATATGCATGCTTGAATGTATTTTAGCCGTATTATGTAATTCTAAATTTGAATTCTATTGGGGCTCTAAATGCTGTTTTAAAATTTTTTAAACTATTCTTAAGCCACCTTTATATAAGTACTAGCTTCTTTACAGGAAACCAAATCCCATAACATTTATTACTCAGTGTACTGCATTTCCTTTTGAGTTTAGATGAATCACAAATTTAAAGTATGTTTAAAATTAGAACCTTTTAGAATCTCATATAAATGAAAAAGCAAGGGAAAAATAACTCTGAAATGAGACTGTCTGAAAATGAAGATTTTCCTGTTTTAATTTTAAACCAATATTGAAAATATTATGAGCATATTCTAAACCTATGCCATTGTTCTAGGGAATTAAGTTTTGATACCAGAAGACTAGCCTTTCCACCCCCTCCCTTAAGCTCAAAGTCCAGAAGAGTTTATTTTAAAAAGTAAGACTATGTATAATATCTGGAACCCAAGTGAGCTCCCATAGTGGGTAACAGTCACCCATCTCAGTAATGACAATTTACAGAATGCAAAATCCCACCTTGCTCATCTAAATTCATTACCCAGACACCATTCCTGTGGCACAGGGGACCAGCGCTTGTGAATCTTACTGTTATTTAAACAGAGTGCAAATCACTTTCAGCCTCAGTCAGCTGCTTTTCTGTAGTTATCACAGCAGGTAGGAAAGCAATTAGACAAAAGGAAACGGGATTCTGCAGCTAAATCTAGAAAACTTTGGAAAGCATTAAAAATGTAACTGTCTTTCTCAACACACTATTAACACACCTGGACAGGTAACTAGAAATTAGTAAGATTAGAAAACCGGGGAAATTAGATACAGTCCAAAAAAATGGATAATTTAAAGATTATGGCCACATAACACTTTAAGTTGTCATTGACATCTGAAATGTCACTTTTGCATCAACATTCAGAGGTCAGTTTGCTGAAAGACTGTATGATGGGAATGTCAGTCCCAAACTATAGATGCTATCTAGTGCATTTTCATTTCTCATCAGACTTGAAATACTTTTTATCAAGGCAGTTTTAAATTACCCACGTATTGTCAAAGATATATATGTGATATTTATGTATGATATATATATATATATAAGATATATATATATATGGCTGATTAATTGTTCTTTAAATTTTTTCTTCAGTTAACTTAGAAACAGAACTTTTATGTAACTATTTAAGTGAATATTTAAACACATTTGGCAAAGCATTGCTGTGCTGCATTTCTTTTCCATATTCTTAAACATCTCACCACTCTTCTCCTATAACCCCTTTTCCTTCCCCCAAAGCTTTGTAATTGTGCTGGAAAAAGCCATATTTGTTAAGGAAGGGACTTAGAGTGAGCTGGGTCTGGTTTTTCTGAATCCTCCTTCTGGTACTTAGCTGTGTGAATGAGGATGCATGCCAAAACCATTCTAAGTTTTAGTTTACTCTTCTGTAGATGAAAACAATCACGGTTTCCAACTCATGAGAAAATTGTGAGACTAAAGTGCTATAAGCTGCTTTACCCAAATCTTGGTGCTCTTTATGTATTTGGTAAGTGGTGCATATTCTCAGGATTTCTTTAATTTAATTTTATTTTATTTATCAGAGAAGTTGTGAGTTTACAGAATCATCATGCGTAAAATACAGGATTCCTATACACCAGCCCACCACCAACAGCTTGCGCTGGTGTGGAGCATTTGTTACAATTGATGACAGCACTTTTTCTTTTTTAAGGAGTGCAAGTGTGCACCAGGTGTGCAGGTGATCAACCACTGAGCTACACCCTCTCTGTAAGAGCAGTTTTTTTAAATAATTGTAATATTCTTGTTACAATTGATGAAAGATTATTAAAATAGTTTTGTTAACTATTGTCCATAGTTTATATTTGGGGTATTTCCGCCATATACCACTGTATTATTACCACTTTGTATTAGTGTCTTTGTATACCTTTGTTATAATTTATGAAGAAACTTCTGATACTTGTAACTATAGTCCATCGTCTGCAATAGGGTTCACTGTGTTATTCAGTCCTAGGCTTCATCTTTTAATTTTTATTCTATTAACATATACAACCTACAGTTACTCCTTTTATCCACATTCACCTTTATAATTCAGTGCCATGCATGACACTCACAATAAGGTGATACCATCACCACCATCCCTTTCCAAATCTCTACAATCAACCTAAATAGAAATTCTAGACAAATTAAGCATCAACTCCTCATTCTCTAGCCCCAATCTCTCCCCTGGTAACTCATATTCTAGATTCTAACTCTATGAGTTTGCATTATAGTTCATTCAAATCAGTGCGATCATACACTATTTGTCCTTTTGTGTATGGTGTGTTTCACTCAATATAATGTCCTTAAGGTTCATACATGTTGTCTCATGAATCAGAACTTCATTCCTTTTTAGAGCGAAATAATATTCTATCATATGTATATACCACATTTTGTTTATCCATTCTTTGGTTGATGGATACTTGAGTTGCTTCTATCTTTTGACAATTTTGAATAAGGCTGGCTGTAAATATTGTTGTGCAAATATCTGTACATTATTCTTTACCTGTACTTTAATACACTTTATCTCTTTAGCCATATTTTCCTTCATTTCTGTGAACTGATTTAAGAGATTTGTTTGAACTTCTTTGATTATTTGTGCCAAATTCTGGGTCTTCTCTGAAGTTTTAATTTTTTTCCCTTGACTGAGCCATATGTTCCTGTTTCTTAATATGGCTTGTAATTTTTTTGCTGATGTCTAGGCATCTGATTATCTTAATGAGTTAACTCTGAAGGTCACTCGCTCCCTCTTTTAGGGTTTTATTGTTGATTGGCTTTGTGTTAAGGCACTTCTTTGACACTTGGCCCAACTTATTTTGGAACTTTAGAGTAATCTGTGTTTAACTGATCAGATTTTTTTCAGCTCTTCTTCGTCTCCTTCTTGTCCTGGATATGTGGTCAAATTTTTAAGATCACACATTTTGTGCAATTGTTTTACCTCCAGGAGAAAGCTTCCTTTCCTCTGTTCCTTCTCTGGGAATCTTGATCTGTTCCATTCTTTTTTTTTTTAAGATTTATTTTACTTATTTATTTCTCTCCCCCGCCCTCATTGTTTGCACTTGCTGTCTGCTCTCTGTGTCTCTTTGTTGTGTGCTTTCTATGTCTGCTCGTCTTCTTTTTTTAGGAGGCACTGGGAACAAAACCCGGGACCTCCCATGTGGGACGGAGGCACCAATCACTTGAGCCACCTCTGCTCCGTGCTTGTTGTATCTCTCGTTGTGTTTCCTCAATGTGTCTCCTTGTTGCATCATCTCATTGCATCAGCTTGCCACTCCATTCCATCGTGTCAGCTCGCTGTCTTGCTCATCTTCTTTAGGAGGCACCGGGAACTGAACCCAGGACCTCTCATGTGATAGGCAGGTGCCCAACTCCTTGAGCCACATCTGCTTCCCATGTTCCATTTGTTTTTGTGCAGAATTTTCTCCCCAGCTCCTGTAATTTGTTAAAATTCCCTTCCTCAGTCAGTGCCCCATTTTCCTTACACTATTCAGTTCTGGGACCCTCCTTTCTCACAGCAGTTCAGTTTAAACACCCCCTTTTTTTTTTTTTTTTTTTTCCTAATTTCTTCCCCACTAGGGTAGCCTGCCCTGGGGAGCCAGATAGGGTCAATCCAGAAAGGTGGGTCATTCCAGAAAAGTCCGTTTTGCATTTAGGTGGTCCAGCCAACAGAAACTGGATTGAGTGACCACACCACTTGCCAGCCTTTGTTCCACCATCTCTCTCTTTTTTTGCCCCCTGGGGGCCCTTTTGTATGCTGTCCTCCTCAGCAGCTTGTGTTCTGCTCTGGGTCTCTGCGGACTTGGGTCCCTGTGCCTGGACATGTGTGGGGTGGTAACTCACTGCTCTGAGGCTCTACAGTCTGCCTCCACGGTAGGAGGGACACGGGCTGCTGCCCCTGAGCAAATCCCAAGCTGCATGGACCTAGTGAGGGGAGGGAAGTAGAGAGGCAGGTTCAGGAAAGGAAATTTCCTTCCTGACATTTTTCTTTTTCTTTGATTCAGCATTTGTGGAGTCTTTCTCCAGTCTCTACCAACCTCCAGAGTTCTAAACAAGTGGGATTTGTCTTTTTATTCACTGAATCTTTAGGGAGGTTTTTCCAGAGCACACTTACATTGCCGTGTTGATGACATCACTCTCTCATGCTTTCTTATGGTGGTAATTTTAAAAACAATTGTTGGTATAATTTATATAAAGTAATACATGTTCTTCTTGTAGTTCTTGGAGTTTTGATAAAAACACACAGTCTTGTAAACAATAACATGACCAATTCCATCATTTGTCCCTAAATGCCCTGTAGATCTTTGAGCTCATCCCCTCCTTATCTGAGTCTTGGGAATCACTGATGTGTTTTCTGTCCTTTCTACAACTTCTTTCACTTACCAAAATGCATTTGTGATTCATCCAGTTTGTTGCACATAACAGTTCATTATTTTTTTATTGCTGTAACTATTGTCTTGAATGGATATACCACAGTTTGTTAAACCATTCACCCATTTAAGTACATCTGGGTTGTTTCCAGTTTTCCATGATTACAGGTAAAGCCATAATAACAATTGTAGAAAAGGTTTTGTTTGAACATACAGTTTTCATCACTCTTGGGTAAATATTTAAGGAGGAGTTGCTGGGTCTTGTGTAAATTGCATGCTTAGTTTTATAAGAAATCAACAAGCTGTCTTTCATAGTTGCTGTATCATTTTGCAAAACCACCAGTAATATAAGAGTTCCCTTTTATTCTTCATCCTCACCGACACTTCCCATAGTCAATTATTTATACGCATTTTGTTTAAATTTTAGATATTCTCTGGGGCATGAAGTAGCACCCCATTTTGGCTTTAATTTGCATTTCCCTAATGACTAATAATGTTAAGCATCTCTCATAGGTTTATTTATTGCATGTTTGTTCAAATCATTTGCCCATTTTTATTGAATTTTTAAATTCTGCATATGAGGTTATTTTCTTATTTTTGAATTTTTAAGTACATACACTTTTCAATTTGGAATAACTTTACATTTACATTTATATTGCCATATAGTTGAGAGAGTCCCCACTTAACCCTTACTCAATTTTCTCTTTATTAACATATGACATTATTACGGTACATTGTCAAGAAACGAACATTGGTACTTGACTATTAATGAAAACACCAGACTTTTTCCAAATGTTTCATTTTTCTATCAATGTCCTTCTTTTATTCTGTTCCAGTATCCCAACTAAGATACCACATTTTACTTAAATATGATATCTACCCTGTTTCCTCTTATCTGTGACAATTTCTCATCCTTTACTTGTGGTCAGATGTTTGCAATCTTGGCACATCCAACCAGACATGTGTGGGTGCAAGAAACCCATGGAGGACAGTTTCCCAACACTGCTCTTCTCCTCTCTCATGCCCTCATCTCCAAGGAGGCTTCTCAGCTCCCTCACCTGCTCTCAGTCTTCCTCCTGGGTGCCCAATGAAGTCAGTGGATGAACGTGAATAGCAGTGAATCTTCCTGGTTTTTGTATCACCCAAGTGTTCTACACTCTCTCGGTAGCCTGCTGTCAGCATTCAACAAAGTACTAAAGATTTTCTCTGCACATGTCTCCCCGGTTTGCATGTTCTATGCATCTGTCCACTGTCATAATGTCCTTCCATCCTATCTCATCTTAGAAGTGCCTGCTTGTCTTTATATCTTGAGTGGATTGATTGTCCTGGACCTTAGTTCTCTGAGGGGTTCAAGATAAGAGAGATTTTCCAAATTGCTTGGCATTTATTTTGTTGTAATAGTTGGAACAATGTTCTTTCCAGGTTTTTACCTCCTAAGCTTAAGCTAGAAAACTGAGTTTTTTTTCTTTTCTTTTTCTTTTAAATAATAACATTAATAGTAATTTAAGGGACTACCATGTTGGATTTGTTTAAATGTCATTGTTGGGTTTTGCTAAAATGTTCATATCAATTTTTTTATTCAAAGAGAAATGCCCTTTAAATAAGTTGTCTGAGTTAGATAGTAGATTCTGTCAACAAATTCATTTTAAGTTTTGTTAACATTTGGCCAGATGGAGAAGCAGAGTAGGTCGAGGCCAGATTATGTATGTGTACTTGACATTGGATCCAGTATTGTAGTTATAAGAGTAACTCTTAGAAAGAACTAGAGGTTAACCTTTATGGCCTCTTGATGGACACAGAGTATTTAGTGTATATATACTAATATACCACGGATGAAAGAATGAATGAATGGTCTAACATCTGTAGCTGTCTATAATCTCATCACATTATCTGAAAACTAAAGGAATTTTCCATATATATTCTTTGTTGCATTTCTTTTCTTTTTAAAAAAATTTTTAAAAGATTTTACTTTATTTATTTATGCCCCCCTTGCTGTTTTTGCACTTGCTGTGTGCTCTCTGTGTCTCTTCATATTCTCTTCTCGTCTTCTCTTTAGGAGGCACCGGGAACCAACCCCGAGACCTTCCGATGTGGGAGAGAGGCACTCACTCGAGCCACCTGAGCTCCCTGGTTTGTTGTGTCTCTCATTGTCTCTCCTCTTTGTCTCTTTTTTGTTGCATCATTTCTCCACATGAGCCAGCTCACTTTCACCAGGAGGTCCCAGAAAGCGAACCCAGGACCTCCCATATGGTAGACAGGAGTCCAATTCCTTGAGCCACATCTGCTTCCCCATTTCTTTTCTAATTCTGACCTGGTTTGATTTGCAGTACTTCTCCCACCTTTTCTTGAAGTTGGTCTGCTTTTTAATGTACAGGAACTAAACATTTTGTTCAAGTCATTGAAGGACCTATTAATTTAATTAGGCTGAATCCATCTCTTTTCAGCTGGATTCCACTTGTAGCCTGCAATTTCTACCTATTTTGAGCACAGGTGAACATTTCTTTGCAAAACCTTTTACCTGCCCTCTCCCTCAACATCCTCAGGCAAATGCCCATATTCTGGAATAAACATCCATAATCAAACATCTGTCTGAACAGAACACATGCATGTTTTTTCTTTGCACGTTGAACATATATATAATATATGGTTTGGATATACACAACAAAGTGTGGTCTCAGCACTTCAGTTATGAACGCTCATTTATGCATAACTGACTCTCTCCAGGCATCAGCAGGTGTAGTTAAAATAAAGCAAAGCCCTTGAGGGGTACCTATGAAGATGCCAGGTTTTAAGGAAGTCTTCCCAGGTCCCTGAGATCCACTAAAGTACTTGGACTCTCAGCAGTCAAATCAACAGAGCCACCTCCTGGCTGCACTGTAGAACTGCATGCACCAAGCAGAAGGCAAAGGGGAAATTTTGGAGATGTCTTTTCTAATTGTGGCAGCACTATTTCCATCGCAATCCACATAAACATGCCGCTTTTCTAGCAGGAAGGCAGCACAAATGTACAGGCACACATAAAACCAGTTAGAGTAGATTCAAGAGTAGATTCAAAGAGATTCATCATTGCTGAAAATTGACCCCTGGCTGTCCATGCCTGGAACACAAGTTCCTAGAGATTCCTGTGACATTGTGTTAGAACCACCTGGAACCTGGAAAAAAAAAAACAAGAAAAAACAGGGGCACATTTCAAACCAATTAAATGAAAGTCTCGAGGGTGGGACTCAGGCAGCCGTACTTTTTAGAGCTTCCCGGTGATCCCAAGGTACAATGGAGCTTGGGAAGATAATGGAGCCCATCTTTACTGCTTGATTTAGCTGAGGCTTGAGATCACAGAGCCCGGTGTCCAAACAGTAACTGAAGGCAGCTTTGGAAACCAAACTGGATAAAGAGCTAGAAAACTCCATGTCTGGCATTGGTTCTGGGATTTATAGCAGCTTGATGTGGGCAATCTACAACTTTTGTTTGTTCTTGTTTCCCTTTGCATCAGGGATATTGGGCTGTGTGTTCTCTAAGGTATTTAACATCTGAAGTAGCTCGTTGAACATCAGTCAAAACTCCCATAATTTTCTCACTGACTTAAAACACTTCATAGGATAGAACGCAAGTGCACATAAAAGGTGCCTGGTATTTACTAAATTTACAGATAGGAAAACAAAGGAAGAAAAATGTAAATGAACTACCCCAAAGCCGGTTATCAGTGCAGGAACTGATAAAAGTCAATTCTCCAATTGTCCTCTTTACATATAAAATAACAGACTTGAAATTTGAGGGTTTTTTCAGCCCGATTCTACTTCTTATCAGCTGTAAAAAAAATGGACAATTTACTCATTTTGCATGACACCTATATTTTTCTTGCTAGAGTGATGCCAATTCATAGTAGTTTGGGGGCAGATTAAATGAATATTGTGTGGGCAAAGGGTTTTTAAATCTGTAATGTGATGTAAAATACTATTTACTTGTAAATTATGGTATACAAATAATTATTATATCAGGCACAATCAGAGGAAGGGGTTTGTATATACATAATCTTAAGTAAATGCTTATTAAGCACATTATTTATACAACATACTGCGGCAATCAAATATGAACGAGAAGTGGTTTAGTTCCTTAGGAAGCAGAGTAGCTATATTAAATCTATGCATTCTCCAGGAAAGATGGTATAAAATACCTAATCCAGTTGCCCTATCAGTGGGTGCTGGGCCAAACAAGAATGGAAAAGATTATCATTAGATTAAATTTTTACTATAAAGATTTAATGATTGTCCTTCTGTAAGATTTTAATATATCTGCAATAAGGTTATGGGGTTTTTGTCCCCATGTAAATATTTCTAATTTAAAACCTGAAATTGCTTTATAGGGATATATATTCATTGTAGCCCCCTCCAAATAACTTATTCAGTTTATCAACATTGTACCATGTTTAGACTTTTATAAACCTCTAGTGGTATTCTCACAAGCTACACTGTTTCTGAATAAATTGTCACTAGGCAGACTTGCATCCCAAGAGATTGAACTTACCTTCAATTTCTGTAGTATAATATATTATAGCTATCCCTACTTATCACCGGATATGGAAGTGTAAAAATGAAGAGATGAGAACATCCTGAATCTCCAAACTGCCTTTCTGGTAAAGGGATGCCCTTCACTTTTGCTTTCAAGTGGAATTTGAGTTTTCCACATCAGTGAATGAGACCCCAAAATCCTTTCTCCGTGGAGACCCTACACTCCACATTTTCCAGCGATCTTCCAAGTCCTCCAAACATTCACAATCCTAATTTCAAGTTCACTCAGCTCGAGGCTTTTCCAAAAGTCTGTTTTCCCCTAAATTGACTGTGATGGAAATTGGCACGTCGCTTATTTATTTATGATTAGGATGTCTCCTTTTGCTTTTTGGTTGTTTATTTGTGTTTTTTTTTTTGTTTTTTTTTTGCCTTATATAGAAGTCTGATGTTTCAAGGGTAGATTTTGTCTCACAAAATTTGATTTCCACATGGCCATTCATTCAACAGGTATTTAATAAATGGTCCATAAATAAATGAAGGACAAAGGATGGAATAAATGAGTAGCAAAATTTCTGAGCAATCAAATGGAGACAATTTGTTAAAAGTTCCTTTCCTTTGCTTTTATATCCAGATATAGAGCAATTATTCATACATTTAATCCCTACTGATTTCAGAGATATTCTGACGGATGGGAAAAGCAGTTTGATCACTGTTTACCAAGGGAAATTAAAAATAAGAAAAAAAAAAAGATTGTTCTTGTCCTACTTAACTTTGGTTAGAGAGATTTTACTTTTTCATAAAGGGTTATGAAATAAAAGTTATAGGCTATTTTTCCTGTTGGAAAAGAAATCCAGTGGGTTCCTTTCACAGGCAGAGGGACATGATGAATTATACCTTCGAGGCACCATTTCTTTCCTCTTGAACAACGCAAAATATACGAATCTCAGTTAAAGGGACGTTGGAAAAATATAAAGCGCAAGCCCTACATTTTCTACTACTCTTGGTTGAATTATTCAACTCCGTCCACCGGACTATGGTGGAGTACATTGAAATAATTTATATTTATTTTCTCAGTCTCCGATAGAATGGGCATGATTTCAAAAGCTGCTTATCAGATCTGCTTTTCACATACAGTCTAAGAGGCAAACTCTAGCCCTAGCATGAGTTTTTTGAGCATGCAGTTCAGTAATTTATCTCACAGTGCTTTGAGCTTCTTGGATATTTTCTTTTGCAGTGATGAAGTAGGATAAGGGGTGCTGAAAAGCAATTGGCCATATGTTGATGAATTGTCTTCAGAGGGGTTTTACCTGGAGGGTTTTCTCTGGTGTTTGTTTTTAATGTCTGCCAATGACCTCCAGCCAAACCCCACCAGGAAGACAGGTGTAGTTGGACAAGTTGGGTTTATTACTGGTTGCTGCAAGAGAGAATGTTCAACACGGGTTTATTTGGCTAAACTTTGCCCCCCAAAGATATCAGGTTCTAATTTCTGGAACCTGGAACCATTACCTTATATGGCAGCAGAGATTATGCACATGGAGTTGAGTTAAAAGGGTACTGAGATGGGGAGATTTTTCTGGATTATCTGGGTGGGCCCAATGTTATAACAAGTGTCCTAATAAGAGAGAGTCAGAAAGAGATTGGCCACACCCAGAGCAGAAGGTGATGGCTGGAATGCCAGCAGCCACCAGGAGCAGAAAGAGGCAGTAAACAGTGCAATCCTACTGACATCTGACTTCAGACTCCTGGCCCCCAGAGCTAGGGAAGAGTAAATGTCTGTTGTTTTAAGACCCTCAGTTGGGAGTCATTTATAATGGGAGCCACAGGAAGCACATACCACAGGGAAACGGGGGTGGCTCAGTAGGAGGTGTGGAAGAGAACCTCCTAAGGAGATAGTCTTTGGGTGGGTGACTGTGCCCAAGGAAGCGGGGTTTTGGTTCTGGACTGGGTGCTGTCAGAAAGCAGGGACAAATCTATGAGCAGGGGTCTCAGTCAATCTTATCTCTAGAGAGGGTAGACCAGCTGAGAGTCAAGCCCGAACTGCTAAAGAAGCAGTATCACCTGTATTAACAGAGAGAGGGGGTATATTAGTCACCCAACGGGGTGCTAATGCAAAATACTGGAAATTTGTTGGTTTTTTATAAAGGGTATTTATTTGGGTTAGAAGCTTACAGTCACAAGGCCATAAGAGAGTAAGTTACTTTCCTCACCAAAGTCTGTTGCCACGTATTGGAGCAAGATGGCTGCCAACGTCTGCAAGGGTTCAGGCTTCCTCTTCCTCTTAAGGCTCCGTGGTCCCAGCTTCTTCCAATATCAGCTATAGGCTGGGATAAGGCTAGTCTCTCTCCCAGGGCTCGTTTCTCTCCAGGCTCAGCTGCTCTGTTCTCTCCACAAGGTCAGCTATAGACTCTCTCTCTTCCTGGGGCCTCTGCTGTGTCTATTGAGCCATCTCTATTCCTCTGTGTTCTTCTCCTGTGTATTTACTTCCCAGGGCTCCAGCATCAAAACTCAAACTCTCCTCTGCCTACTGACATAGCCCAATCAAAGCCCTAATCATAATTTAATCAAGTAAAAGTGAAGCCTCTGAAGATAATACAATCTGATATGCCCATCTTCAAATATGGAAAATCTCATCCCTTGCATTGTAAACACAAAACTTGCTTATATTTCTTATCTCATTGCTTTCTCTGAATCCTCCTTCACGAGGCCACTGCAGATGACATCACTGTCTTATTTCTGATATCATTGAGAATTCCTCATTTTCCACATGCTTGTTCTAAGTTTTTAAAACCTATTCTTCCATGCTAAGAATATTTAATGGTGATTGAAAATTGTTTGAAACTGTGTTCAATGAGCAGAACATAAGAAAAAGTGGCAAATAGAGTGTGAGCTCAAATACTTAAATTATTTCTCTTCATACATGGAAAGAAAGAAAAAAGAAATGGGGACTCATTGCTAAATGAATATGAGTTTTGATTTAGGATGATGAAAGTAACTGGGAATAGTGATAAATATTGCACAGTGTGGTCAATATACTTAAGGTCAAGGAATTACTCACATAACATGGTTAAAATGATTTATATGATATGTATCTTTTACCACAGTTTAAAATAAATAAGCTATTATGCATCTTACCCTGTAGCACACCTGCAACCCATGTCTCAGGTTGTGTACTTATTTCTTGTTTTCTTGATTCTTTTTTTTTTTTAAGTTTTATTTAGTTATTTTTTTGTTTCTTAATAAACTCTTTACTCAAAAAAAAAATAAACTATTAGCTATAGTCTGTGGTTTAACTTAGGGTTCACTGTATTGTACAATTCCATGGATTTTAAAAAAAATTTTATTCTAGTACTATATATACAACCTACTATTTCCCTTTTAACCATAATCAGATATATAATTCAGTGCCTTTAATTACGTTCACAATGTTGTGTTACCAAAACATTTCCATCATTCCAAATAGAAACTATACAAACTTCTCTGTAACAAACAGATAAGTAAATAAATAAACTATATAAAAACAACAGGACACTGTCTTTGATTAATCTTCTTGAGATTAGTGTATATTTCTTTGGGTTGTTCCCCACAATTCAAAATTATACTTGCACAGTGTTTCTTAAATCTAAGATGCAAATTTATGAATAATGCAAAAATAGACAATAAAAGTACAGATGAAACTAAGGCTGCAAAGAAATAGGAAAATGTCCCACGCCTTTGAGATGTAATGGGAATTCTTGGGACTGCTGGAGTCCTGGAACTCATTATAAAAATCCTTAACTGAACCACTAATTTAAGCTAGAATGATCAAGTCCACATTTGCCTGAGTCAGCATTCTTAGTTGCAGAAATCTTTTTGTTGGTTTAAACAGAAATGGATTTATTGCCGTGTGCTAGTAAATAATAGAATTTGGGATGGCCGTAAAACTTACCATGGATGCTTCAAAACCAGAAGTGAGCCAGCCAAGAGAAATATCCAATTAGGCCACAAAACTGTCCCCATGAAAACCCCACACAAGACCCACAAGCCAGGACCTGGGATCTAAGAACTTCTGCTCATAGAAGGAGCGAGGCCAAAGCTATAATTAATAAATACAATAAATGTATGCTGTTTTATATCATATGTTCCATCTCTACCTCCCACCTACCAGAAGGGCTGAATGACCTCCGTTATCCAGTGTTGGCTTTTGTCCTTCCCATTTCACTCAAGCTGAGGCTGCCTGGCATAAGTCCATTTCATGCAGGTCCCAAATTCTGGCAAGTCTGGGAAAAGTGGACTTTAGCGTCTCAGCTCCTCCTACAGAGGTGCACTTAAGAGGGTTGATGCTGGACATCATGAAATGTCACAAAAGCATATACAGGTGCAAGGTCAGCTCTCCGTCTATAAAGTAGAAAGCACAAATCCAAAATGTATGGCATTAAGAATCCTTCAAATATTAATAACAGTATTTATTTCAACCATGCTATGTGGGAAATATATTTAATCCTGTTACTATTCATCCAATATTCATGGATCTGCACAATGATTCTCATCTATGCCCTATCAATGAAAAGTAAAGGAGATTATAGCCTTACAGATTATTTTTAAAAATACAGACAAGATGATAAAAGTCATGTTTTTCATGTAATAATTGTCCAGAAGAATTTTACTTTAATTTAAAATGAGATGATAAATTCCACTGAGGAAAAAAAATCAATAAAGGCATCTTTAGCAATTTGAAATGATTAGGGATTTATCAAAAGTACAATAAAAATTGCATTTAGAAAATAGTCTCTGACTATTAAGGAAGTTTGTTGAGAATTAGCAGTGTTAGGGAGAAACAATATTGGTTTTACACTGATATAATAGGAATTCAGAGTAAGTAATGTTACCAATATAAAATGAATTTAGAATAAACATATTAAAAATGAGTGTCCAAAAATTAGTGTCAACATACCCATTCATTGCAACAAATATTTTTTGATCACCTACTAATTGCCATATGCTGTTACCATGAATAGATAAAACAAGGTGAATACCATGCAATCCTAAGGAAATAATATCAAAGTGAGGAAATTTTCTGTAATGGTGAAGGGGCTATTAAGGGGTGTTGAGATTTATTTTTCTTTATTAGTGAAGTTATTACAGTGGACTGTAATCCTTGATCAGTGAGTCAATGAAATGAAATTACCTGATTATATATTATGCTACACAAAGCTCTAAGGCAATGTTTAATGAGGATTACATTTAATCACTGAAGATTTCCTAGAGGAGGTGAGTCAATACTGAAGTTATTCTTCCAATGTATAATGCAGATTTCATTGTGTTGTGAAAATCTCTTTTTCCAAAGCCTAGGGAATGAGCATCTGTGAACGGGTGCTAAGTAGAGTGCATTTTTATATACTCTTGTGTAATGAAGTATCTTTGGGCTTACAATACTGAGACTAACGAGCTGAATGATAGAAGGTGTTTGTCTGAGAAACAAGAGATTTGAAAGGAATGTGGCAAAAAATAGACAAGGAAAAGAATGGACAATGTTCAAACCCATTCTGGGGATGTTTTTCCATGGAACACAGCTAAACTCTTGCTTCTTGGTAGGGGAATACACATGTACTCTTTCCAACAGAAGTGATGGACAACACTGATTTGAGAAATACACTTTGTTGAAATAGAGTCACTTAGAAGTTAGGGTGTATTATAAGGGCAGTCGCTATTTATTCCAATGACTATAGTGCATTTCTATATGTTTGAAACATATACTAAGTCCTTTGATCCTTTTAGATTGATTTCATTGACTTTAAGTAAATTCTCAGAAATTTAGGCACGATCAAATTCAATGTTAAAAGCATACATATATTCTAAAACAAAACAACATTTTCTTTTCTGAATTATTCAGGCAGATCATTGAGATTTCCTAATAACCAGATTTCCTATAAAGGACTATACATCAATATATTATTCCTAAAATGCCAAATATGATTGCAATATTTGCCATGCCACAGTCAATGAACTACCCTAAAAAAGTTACTTAAAAAATATTTACAAAGGAAAGGAAGTGACTCAATACAATGCATTTTAGAATTCTTTCCTAGATCCTGGGTACTGGCTATAGAAACAGAACATAATGGGCTATAAGTCAAGTTTAAGAATCCCCAATATGTGTGTCAGTGAATTTATTCAATAAATTTGTGTGGTTTTTTTTAGTGACATATAATTTTCTAATGATATACCAACTTTTGACTTAAACACCAAACCTGGGAGGAAGAAATGGGCCAGGGAATCTTTTTTCAAGTTAATATCTTAGTAAATTGAACATTCATTGCTGAAATAAACAACAAAAACTAATTTAAAATTGAAAGAGTGCATATATTCAAACACTCAGGAGACGTAAAAAGGCAAATAACCGAGTTAGGTGTTTAAAGAGATTTTGGAGGGTAATGATTTTCTGAAATATATGTATCTCTTTGGTCCTATTATGATGAAGCCACTCTTCTTATCCTTGATGCTTGAGGTTTTCATTAATATGTTTTTAACAATAAATCATTGGGGACCCCTTGAATTCTATCAACAGCACTTGAAAGTACATATTCAAACAGCATAGTTCCTAATTCTTCTAATTGTTTATATTGACCTTACTTTCCCAAGGGAAAAGAAAATTCTCCCTTAGAAAGCACAACATAATCTTTCCTTGACTAAAGAAGGCTCAATTAGTTATAATTTGTTCAATCAAGAATGATAAACAAATTATAAATTGCCTTACAAAAGGGAAACCATCGTTATGCTTACTTCAGGTATATTTCTAAAACATTATACTAAATTGCATCCAAGGTGGAAGACCAACATGCAAGTGTAACGTAATTGTTTTATGTAAAAACTTAATCATTCGTCTTAGTATTTTTGGCCACTTCTGAAAAGTGAACAATATATTTGGAATCACTAAACATTTACAACTTAATGAAGTCAGATTCAACAATTTTTTAGTGTTTCTAATTAGGCAAAAGCATGCATCATTAAACACTCCCCACAATAAATTATGTTCCCTTGCAAATGTGATGCTAGAAGGCATGTAATGGCCTTAATTGATGAGTCTTTTGAAGAACAGAAAACTCTGACATCTGCTTTGCTTGGCTGATAAAATTTCTGACTAATTTACAGAAAAGACGCCCCCATTTAAAAAAAAAAGTGTTAAGTACAAAGAAATGCAAAGTTAACATTTCTGCTTAGAGAGGAATGTTATTTATAGGCACACTTTATTTGAACGGAGTATCCATCAATTCCTATCTTATTGAGTGTTTAAAATCAGGAATTTGTGCCAGATTTTTAAATTTTTATTTAATAACTGCCAAAATTTACACTCTAAACCACCAAGTAACATCTCTCCTTTCCTCCCATCTCCTAGTAAATCTCAAATCTACTTTCTGTCTCTTTTATGAATTTTCTATTTCTAGATATTTCCTGTAAGCTAAAGAATTTGAACTTCTGTGTCTGGCTTATTTCACTCAGCTTAATGTTTCCAAGGCTCATCCATGTTGAAGCATGTGTTACTTTTTGACTGAGTAATATTCCATTGTATAGCTAGACCCCATTTTGTTAATCTATTTAATTATTGATGGATATTGTGGTCACTTGCACCTTTGGGCAATGGTAAATAATGCCACTGTGGACATTGGTATACAAATAGCTGTTTGAATGCCTGTTTTCAATTCCTTTACATATATACCTAGAAGTGGAATTGCTGGGTCATATGGTAATTATATACTTAACTTTTTGAAGGTCTGCCAAACTGCTTTTCACAGTGTCTGCACCATTTTACATTCCACCAACAACGCGCAAAAGTTCCAAGACTCAACTTTAAAACAGCAGTTCTTCAAGATTCAATGACCTTGTAGAGCAAATTGATACTTCCTAAAAGAAAAATACCTACCTTATGAACAAGGTAAAGACCTGGTCATTGGTTTACAATGGTGGAGGAGATTTTGTATCACCATCATGAAAAATGAAAGTAATCTGAGCACAATGTGGAAGAATCGGCTAAAAAGCCATCTGTGCATGGAAAACTAGTTATCCATTCTCAAAATTATGTAGTATACACCTCAAAGGCATGGAACAGAGAAAGTGACTCCAGAGATGATCTTTATTGAGTTAGTATTCTTTGGTCATACATGCTCTGATTTAAAATAGGATGAATTCAAACCCATCTCACTTGAAAACATAAATTCATTATATGTTGAAAATGTGTCGATAATAAGGTGGCCACTTAGCATTTTCCATGAGTTATTTGCCATACTAGCCCATCAAAGTCTGCTTATATAGTCTATGACATTTTATGATACTGGAGACATTCAACATGGATGTGTTGGCAAAAAAATCACTTGACAAGTAATGTGGACTTAAATGAAAGAATACATAACACATCGGGGATGTGTATTGTATTAAATTATAAAATTACATTAAATTGTACAAAGCTTCTCTTTAAGGTGGTAGAATAGTTTTGGAAATAGATGGCGGTGATGATAGCACAATGTTGCGAATATAATTAACAGCACAGATTTTTATACTTGAATGTGCTTAAAAAGAGAAATTTTAGGTTGTGTATATGCTACTAGAATAAAAAATTTAAAATTAAACATTTAGGACTGTACAACATAAACAGGGAACTCTAATGTAAACCATGGACTCTAGTTAATAGCATAATTTTAATAATATTCTTTCATCAATTGTAACAAATGTACCATACTAGGGTAAGGTGTTAGTAATAAGTGGGTGTTATATGGAAATGCTGTATTTTTTGCATGATTTTTCTGTAAACCTACAACTTTCATAACCAAAAAAGCAAACTCAAAAATTGTACAGTACACATATAGTTATACAATTATATATAATTATGCAGTTTTATTACATTTATATTAAAATACAATTGAATTATACGAATTACATTAAATGCGATATATTTTTACAAACAGACTAACAAAGACCTAATAGTAACTAGTCACTAATTGCTAACATTTGTAATCAAGTGTGAAAATAGAAAATTTAAGAAATCACAGATTTAAACTGTGTGCTGTCCACTTTGCAAACAGTGTCATACTTAGAGAGGTCATATATTTTAACATGCATTAACCCTACTCACCAGCAATCACACTCTTGCCCAAGGGACATGAAAACATCTGTCCACGCCAAGACTTGCATGAAACTTCTTGGAAGCTTTATTCACAATAGCCAAAAATGGGAAACAAAACATATGTCCATCAGCTAGTGAACGGATAAACGAATTTTATATACCCATGAATACAATTCATCCAACGAATTCATGCAGTTCATACAATGAAGATGGTCGGACTGTCCACATCCTGCTTGCTTTGCCCAAGCACCCATCAGAATGAGAGACATGCATTACTGCTTCCAAGGGAGGTGACTCAGGGCATGGAGGGAAGCAAGATGATAAAAAGACCTTCCACTAGGAAGAGCCTTCTTAGAGTCCCAACCTACACCATGCTTTGCGAGTGTCGGGGTCTGTAAAACCATGACTCCCATGAGCACTGGCAGAAGGGCATTTACTCACATGGAGAAGAGCCTGGCCAGCTTCACTTGTGGGTATTGGACTCCCGTGGCAGGGGGTCTTGATCCATGGCTGACTCAAGAAGAAGACCTATTCTCTTGTGCCATAGTGGAAGGATGCCTCTCCTTCCCCACCAGGAATAGATATACCACGGGGCTGAGCCAGATGCCATATAATGGACACGCTTTAGTCAGGCTGTCCTCAGTGAAGGTTTACATTAACTCGGGAAAAGAGGGGAAGGAACGAAATGGCACATGCCCATTGAATAGAGGATGTGTTTTCTCTCTAGGCACTCCTGAGAAGGGATTCAACCCACATTCATCACCAGTCCAGAGTGCAAGGCTAACATCGTCCCAGCACAGGGTTCACTTGGGAGTCACAGGGAGAGGCAGCAGACTGTGTTCAGACTGTACTTACCACAAATAACACATCAATAAAAATCAACAAAATATTAATAAAGGCAACATCATGAATGAATCTCAGGAAACATTATGCTAGTGAAAGAACGACAAAAAAAAGACTACATATTATATGATGCCATTTATATGAAATTCTAGAAAAGGTGAGACTCAAGGGAGAGTAAATACATCAGTGTTTGCCTGCAGCTGTGAGTCAGGTGAAAGAATGGACAGCAAAGGGGCACAAAGAAACTTGTCACAAACACAGTCATAGTTGTAGATACAGTCATAGTCATAGAAACTCATAGACAAAGACATAGATGTAGACAAAGACATAGACATAGTCATAGACATAGACATAGACATAGACATAGAAATAGACATAG
>JAQZBX010029492.1:0-27265 GCA_029593785.1 Cabassous unicinctus | reverse complement strand
TGCATAGTCACTTCTAATGTTCACTGCTCAGTCATTTTAATTGAACATTTTTCCCCCAGTCATAAAACTTTTATTCCACTTACATCAACTTAATACACATGTTCTTAACAATTATGCTTGGATTGTTCATGAAAATTTCATAAGACATTAAACAAAGCTAGACATCATCAAGTTATTTCCCTGTTACCTATTTTTACAGCACATGCATGTTAGGCAAGTACCAAAAAAAATCACAAAAGCAAAAAACCTAAAAAAGTTAAATGCATTGGGTTTTTTGTTTTACTGCTGTGCTTGATATACATGAAGTAATGGATATCAATCAACTAATTTTTACTGCATTGTTACTTGTGCGTTTTTAGGTTGCCTAACATTTAAATACAAATAAAATGAGTGTGGCAAAAATAATGAAAACAAACAGCAGGTAACTTTATAAATAATGGAATGTGAACCGTGTCAATTTTTCTACAGAGTAAATTGGGTCACAACTTTGTCTAAAAGGAACACTTCTGCAGCTGTAGTCAAAGGTGTGTATACTGAGATTGTGTATTCCATAGATACACATGGTTCAATATGTAATATCCATGGGATATCTATTACTACCACAGCCTTGAAAGTGTTCCAAACCATAAAGTACCCACAATAACTACATTGTGCCTAGAACCAATTACTCCTTTTACCCCCCACCAGGACAAATCAATACGTAGGCAGTTTTCTTTGCTTAGACATGGAAGCAGTTTTAACACTGGCCCTTGTGAAGTCACAATGCACCCAAAGTATTAAGCCAAACATTTATAACTTGTATAAAAATTCCACATCCCCATATTGGCCACCTCAAAATGAAAACAGATAATTCCCTAAATGTTAACTAGCTCTACTCCCCTAATATTACATATAAAAACCACATGGGAAATGGAGAAATTCCAATAGAAGTAACATAAACCTGTCATAAATCATAAACAAAAAACTATTTGTGGGACAGCATGGATAACAAATGGTCTACTGTGTAAATTTTAGAATGAGACAGACAAAAGTTGGAAGGTCGATTAATTTTCTCCTCCTTCTCCTGCTTCAGCTTCATCTCCTTGGGTGTCCAATGTCCACAATGTCAAGTTGTCTCTCAGTAATTGCATTACTAGCGTGCTGTCTTTGTATGACTTTTCACTTAATGTATCAAGTTCAGCAATGACTTCGTCAAAAGTTGTCTTTGCAAGACAGCAGGCTTTCTCTGGGGGAGTTCAGAATCTCATTAGAACATAGAAAAGTTAAGGGCCAGATCCAATCTGATAGGATGGATGCGTTGGTTGCATTTCTTTTTTGTTGATTTCAAATTCTTCTTGGTATGCTTGTTGTAACTGATCCACAATCCCTTTGTCATCACCAGCAGCAACCTCAGCCAAGTAATGATAAGAGCCTCCTTTCATTTTCAAATAGAAGACTTTGTTCTCTGCTTGTGAGGTATTGGGGATCAAGAACTTTTCCAAAAGAGACAGTACTTCATTGCAGATATCTCTTAGTTTGGTCTCAATTTTCTCTCTGTATTCTCGAGCCATCTGCTGTTTTTACTCAGCACTTTCCATCTTTTGCTCAATACTACGAGTACCTACAACATTTTTATAAGCAACTGAGAGAAGATTCCTTTCCTCATTGGATAATTCAGCTCCTTATTCAGTTACAGACTTCATGCAGGCTGCCATGCCATCATATTGCTCAGCCTGCTTGGCCAGTTTGGCCTTCTGCACCAGCTCATTTTTATCCATGATTGGATGTTCTGTGTCTAGAGTAGGTGGCCACAAACAGATGGGGCTCAGCAGTCTCTTTAATTGAACTTTTAACAACATTTTCTAAGGTTGCTCACTCCCTCTTGGAGAACTGTATTCACTTGACTTCCAGGGTTACATTTTCTGGGTTTTCTTTGTCCTTCACTGGTTGCTCTTTCTAGTCTCCTTTGATGACTCCTCCTCCTTATTATCACCTTCAAAGGCTCAGTCACTAGGCTCTTGTTTTCCACACTTATTTTCTGTGAGATTATCTTATGCAGTCTTATGGTTTAAAATACCCACAAATTTGCTGATGTCTAGCATGGGCAATTCTCTGACATTCCAAACTTATAAATTCAACTGCCCATTCTATATCTCCTCCTGATTCCCAATGGGGATCTTCATTATTACATATCTATGTTGGTTAAGTTTATGTGTCAACTTGGCCAAGTTATGGTGTCCACTTGTTTGGTCAAGGAAGCACTGGCCTTATTGTTACTGTGAGGATATTTTGTGGACTTAAATCATCAGTAGGTTGAGTGTATCTATGGCTAACCACATCTATAATCAACTGAGGAGAGTGCCTTCAAAAATGAGAGAAGTCTCATCCAATCAGTTGAAGGCTTTGAAAGAAGTGATTATTTCAGCAGTCAGAAGAGAGAATTTCCATTTCTACTTTAGCCAGCCATCTTCTCCTGGGGAATTCATCGAAAACCTTCATTGGAGTTTCCAGCTTTCAGCCTGCCCTACCGACTTTGGACTTGCCCACTTCCCAGTGTCATGTGAGACAATTCTTATAACAATCTCATAATATTTATATTATAAATATTATATAACCCCTAGAGAACCTTGACTATATAATATCCAATATTAAACATCATTTGCCTTCCCAAATCTCCTCCACCCCATAGTTATCTGTAACTGGCATCACCATTCACCCAACTGGTTCCATAATTTCCCAAACTTGTAATTATTCTTGACTCCTTTCTTTCTCTCGTGACTTACATCCAATCCATCTCCATATCTGGTAGATTCTACCTTCAAAATACATCCCCTCCATCTTCCCACTATTTCCTAGTCTGAGTCCCCATCGTCTCTTTCCTGTAACAATCTCCTTGATTTTACTCTTACTCCCTTCAAATCTATTCTCCACACAAGTGGCAGAATGATCTTGTTGAAAAGTAACTAGATTATGGCACAATCTGCTCAGATCCCTACAATCACTTTCCATCTCACTTATAATGACATAAAAATCTACCCCAAGTGTTAAAAGACTCTTCATGATCAGGTTCCTGCATACTTCTCTTACTTCTACCTCTTCTTTCTTGCTTACTCTGTTCTCATGGCAAGAACTTTCCCACCTCAGGACCTTTGTACTTGCTCTTCTGTCAGCCTAGAATGCCCTCTTCCAACCCCATATTTTTTCAGTGCTTCTTTGTATTTATTTCCTTTTTGTCATTATTGAAAATTCCTCTCCCATCCACCCTATCCAAAAATAGCCATTCTATCTGCTCACTCTTCATTTTTTCTTCTTCTTAGCACTTATCACTAAGTGAGTGGTTAAAACATAATGTTATGTTTTTTCTATTTGTCTACTGACTTATTTCCTACTAGCAAATAAGTCCCATGAGGAAAAGACTGTCTCCCTGCTGTGCTTGGCCAAAGTAACTCCTTTTAGGGAAGTTTTGAGCTGTTTACCCACTCCTTATTTCTTGGTTGCATCTGGGGCTTACAGAATGAGAAAATCACTTTTACTTATTTCAAATGATAACTTACAGCCAATCTAACTCAAGATTTTCAAGCACAATCATTTAAAACACAATCATCCCGGCACACATTTTTTAAAAAATTAAACATTGTTAGATATATTTCCTGCCACTCACTCACTCTCTCCAACCTAACTCCCTTTTAACTTACTAAACTGAATATATTCAATTTTTAACCAATCTCCCTAATTCACAACTTATTCTTTATAATCACCAAGGCAACTACCAAAGAAGCATGTAAAAAGATTACCATCTGTAGAACATAACTGTGTTCAAAAGAGACTCTAGTGTTTCTCTCATATCAATTTATTCATTTATTTTTACCTTAAATTTTGAATCACTCATTTTGCAATGTGGAAAGACCATGGACTCTGCCATTAGTGACCACATACCTGAATCCTGGATCTTTCACTCAAATGCTGTGTGACCTTGGCCAGTTTCTAAACATTTCTGAGTTTCAATGTCCTCATCTCTAAATATGAATAAGAACAACAATAATACCTTCTTCACAGGCTGTTAGGACAATTGCCTGGGATCACAGAAGTAGAAGATTGCTTCTGAAAGTTTAAAGTAGAATGGAAATGTTAATTGTTACTAATATATCTGTGACATAGTAGATACTCAAAATATTTTTTAAATATGAATGAAATCATATTATTTTTGTCCTGTTGATGAGGTAGGTGATGGCTGTGCTGCATTAAAGTAGAATTAACCCAGGCTAGACATTGGGTTATTTTATTGAAGATC
Source organism: Cabassous unicinctus (assembly GCA_029593785.1). Lineage (NCBI taxonomy): Eukaryota > Metazoa > Chordata > Mammalia > Cingulata > Chlamyphoridae > Cabassous > Cabassous unicinctus. The sequence continues at coordinate 22,995 of JAQZBX010029492.1, read as the reverse complement.
TCCTATTCTTTGTCTGTTTTCACTGCTGTTCAATCCCAGAGTGTCATTTTAAATTATCCATAGCTAAACCTGAGGTGAGGGGAAATATCTATTTTGCAGAAGACCTGTAAATTCTCTAGGCAACAAGGAAATGGCAACATGAGATTACACACATACACATCTGTTTACATACTGCTCAATTTTCATTAAATTAAAATATATGTGTTAAATCTACCTATCTACCTACCTAATGGCTCTATTCTTTATCTATAGATCTATATATCTAATCTGTATTTAAATCAATGGATAATTTAACAGAGAAGATAACTTTAAAACAATTTTTTAAAAATTTAAAAAACTAAACGGGCCCAAAGGCCTTCATGTGTTTGTGCTGGAATTTCATATTCACTTCAGTGGCAAAGGAAGTAGACTATAACATTGGCCCTATTCAGTTTGCTTTTGCTCTCAGTGAGGGTCCCAGGTTCCATCCTGCCTTTCCTCCATCCTTAAGTCTTTGTTTACAGCTTTTTTCTTGGGGTTTCTGTTGTTTGTATCAGTTTGCTCTTGTCTATCACTCTGATAGAGAGGGTAAGTCATCATTTGTTAAAAATCTACTCAAGTGTTGAAAAAAGTCAGTCCTTTCCCCCAACTTCCTTAGACACACAAGCACACACACACCACCCTTCCTCCTTACCCGCTCCATCCCCAAATATACCACACTTTCCAAAGAACTTCAAATATATATTTGGTTCAGAGTAGTGGGGACCCCAAGACACTAAATGATAGCCGTTTGAGGCTCACTCTCAAGCAGATGTAAAGCAGCTTGTAATTTTTACTTGCAAGTCACAGCAGTTCCCACCATCCCTGAAAACAATGAAGGAGCTGAAGGTGAATAATCACAGGAGAGAGAGAGACAAACCATCTGGGGAACTGAGGGCTCTGCTTAGCCTCCACACAGGCAACACAGAGAGGGGAGGCAGGGGCTGTGTGGAGATGCAAACTGATGATCACTTCATAGCCATTTGCAGGCAGACATGGTGAAATGTTGAAATGACATTTTGCCTCCCATCTTGAAATTAACCTGCAGATGATGGGATCCCTTGCAAGAGAGTGAGGCTTCTAAGCTGAATAGTGATAGAGTTCTTCCGAAACAGCTGGACCCCTTTGAAAGATGAGATAGATCTCTACTGAGTGAGCTGAGGCAGAAGGCACACATGCACTTGAAACCCTTGGCTTCATTTTATTCACTCCAGTTTCAGCTGGGCATATGTATCCTGTTAATCAAGTGGTAAAATACAGCCTACCTTTGTTACTCCAAGGATCCTTGCCTTAGTGTGCATGGAGGTGTCCTACGGAGTCAAGTCAGTAGTTCTTTGGGAAAATTGGAAAATACCACTGGGAACCTTGGGGAAGGTGGCATTCCTCTGCCTAAAGGGTCCCCAAATTATATAAATGTTTCTCTTATGAGCCTTATTTAGGTGCTTATGATCCAAAGAATATAAAATGAATGGAAGGCCTTCACTGCAGAACTTTGAGAGCAGTCATGTCAGATACTGCCAGTTTCCCATCCTGTCATGCTGTCCTCCTTGGGATGTGTATGCTGTAGAGGAGGTAGTCATTTTGTCTCTTTGATCATGGCAGATGAAAACCAAGTCTATGTAAACATATATGTTATATTTCTAAACTACAAAGGAAAGAACTTGGTCTTTCTGCTGCTTGTTGGAATGTTAAAGTCTGGGTTTAGGTTGAAGTGATGGAAGAAGCTCTGGTTATGCAAGGGCTGATATTTTAAGACATTATTTATTCATCAAATTCACAAACATTCACAGAATGTTTTCCATGTGGGTGGGAACTGGTCTAGACTTGGGAGATAAGGAGACAAGCTTCCTGCTCTCATAAAGTGTATGAAATATTACTTTACACGAATCATCTGCCAATGTTAGAAGTTAGAGAAATCAAAGGCGATATTCTTTGTTCTCTACTATTATCATAGTCTTTCAAACACAATTTGAACAAAATTAGAGAGCACAATGGTGGAATGCCTGTTAGCTATATTTTTAACTCTTAATAACATCTAGTTTATTATTATAACTTGGATATCAAATGTTAATTTGAAAACAATTGCCAAACTATTAACTAATTTCCTGGGATTTCTAATAGGATAGAAGGTTATGGCTATTGAATAAAAATATGCAGAATTTTAGTGAAGCATTGTTTGAGAGGATATATTAATATACACTATTAATTATATAAATTAATATAAAATTAATTATATTTAGTTAAACTGAACCATGTAATGTTTAGTTTCTTTGCAGAAAATTCCCTTTGGCACAAAATCTTTAAAAAAATGAGGTGGGGTACAAATTAATAAACAAAAATAAACTGAATCATCTGCTCCCTTTTCTGTTTCTCCTACTTTTTAGAGTGCTGAATCTCTATACTCCTAGTGTCTCATTCATTCTTTACAACAAAATTTTGTAATTGCTGTACCAATTACATAATCCTAACAATATACCATATTTTAAGCTACCATTAGTCTTCTTTCGTTTATTCAGATTGCAGAGCTGAATTAGTGCAGATGGTCTAGAAAAAGTAGTTCAGGTGGCTAATTGAATTAGATGCCAAGGGGATTAAGGGTGTGTGATGTTGCCATTGGCCAGAAAGCTTTGCAAAGGGACATAATTAGTAATCACTAGATTGGTGGGAATTAAGAAATCTGATTCAGAATTTAAAACAAGGCTTTGTGTTTTACTAAAAATTGCATGTCAGGGAGGAAAGAAATGACTCTTCATTAGCCAGTAGCTGGACAAATATCACATCCCAGATTCTTAACACATGAAAATGACAGGCTTTCCTTTAGGTACAGGTTCAATCTAAGATCAAATATAAGAAGTGCCTTTTCTTTCTTTTTTTCTCTCGCTTTTATAAAGGACATTTATTTGGGGTAGAAGCTTACAGTTACCAGGCCATAAAGCATAAGTTCTTGCAACTCTCTTCAAAGTTCTTTTCAACTTTCCCTTATGGTACTTGTTGACTATTGGTCTTGTGCCGTTATTTAGCCTTAGATGGAGTTTACCACCCACTTTGGGCTGCATTCCCAAGCAACCTGACTCTGGGAAGACCCGGGCCCAGTGCACAGGGGGCTGCTACCAGCCTCACACTGTCCACAGGCTGGGCCTTTTTCAGAAGGACTTGTGCCTGCCTCGAAGGGTGCCACCGGGGAGTGGGTCTTCTGTAGGCATAACTCCAGCGCCCTACGGTGGGGCAGGGATTTGGCTCTGGGCTCGAAAAGTGCCTTTTCACAGCAGGGGAGAAAAGGCCTCACAATACATGGGTATTCGCTAACTACTGCATGTAATGCCTTGTTATTATGGAGGGTTTAATTCCTTCATCACTAGACATTTGGAAAAATAATCATCAATAGTTATGCCAGATATTTTGTGTATGTGATGGTTTGAAGCTGTATGAACTCCAGAAAAGTACATTCTTAAAGTTAATTCATTCCTGTGGGAGTAAACCTATTATAAGTAGAACCTTTTGATTAGGTTACTTCAGTTATGGCATGGCCCAGGGTGGGTCTTAATCCTCTTACTGGAGTCCTTTATAAATGGAATGAATACAGATGAAGAATAAAGAAAGCCATGGAAGCAAGAAGCTAGCATCAGTGAAACCTGGAAGAGAACGGAGACACTAGCAGACATTACCATGTGCCTTGCCATGTGACAGAGGAGTCCAGGATCACTGGCAGTTGGTCGTCAAGAAGAAGATATCATGATGATGCCTTGAATTGGACATTTTCATGGCCTTTGAACTGTAAGCTTGTAAGCAAATAAATCCCCATTATAAAAGGAGTCCAGGAAGCAGATGTGGCTCAAGCTGTTAAGCGCCCGCCTCCCACATGGGAGTTCCCAGGTTCAGTTCCCAGTGCCTCCTGAAAAAAACAGAAGCAGACAACGCAAGACAAATGAAAAAACCAACTCAGGGAAGCCGATGGGGTTGAGCACCAGCTTGCCACATAGAAGGTCCCAGGTTCAATCCCCGGCCCTCAGTACCTAAAAATAAAAAATAAAAAATAAAAAATAAAAAAAGCCAGTCCATTTCTGATATATTGCTTTCAGCACTTCAACAGACTAAAACAGTGTAACCCAAATATGAGCCTTTCATTTGTGTCTCACACCCTCCAACCTTCTGTGAATGACTTTTCCTTATAGTACTTAAATAGGTGTCTTGAGCCTTCCTTTAGAGACAAAGTCCACTTCTGAGGGCAAAAGGGAACAAATAGCCAAGAAGCACACCCACTCCAACTGCTGGAGTGGCATGCACTGGCTAAAATTCAAGGAGACAGGAGCAGTAGTAGGAATGCAGGTACTTCACTGCACATTGTATTCTATGGTAGTGCAAAGAGATCATGCAATACAGGATGCCAGACCTGGGAGAGGGACCTTTGGACACAGGATTGTTCAGCTCCATGACTGAAGAAGCACCAGGCCCTCTCCTGTTGTGATCAGGGCAAACATACAATGTGATATAATGGGGCAGAGTCTTGGGTCTGGCCCTGTCTTGATAGCTCAGTGTTTATGACTGAAGAAACACTAACTTTTCCTCTGGTATGATCAGGGGCCTGGTGTCCAAGCCTTGTAATTATAGGTGTATGATGTGGCATGAGAGCAACAGGATTTGCCACATAGGCTTTTATGGTTCGGGAAGCACCTGTCCCTCTTCTGGCATGATTGGGGGCTGAGGTCCAAGCTTGTTGTTGATCAGAATTGAAGCTTTACACGCTGGACCATAGCTGGATTCCGTGGAGCATTGTAGAAAGCCAACTCTTTCTTTGTGAGGCCAGCTGCAAGAACTGATTTGGCCAACTGTTTTAATTTCCTAGGCTGCTCAAGCAAATACCATGAAAGGGTAAGGTTAAACAATGGGAATTTATTTGCTCATGGTCTGAGGCTGAGAAAAAGTCCAAATCAAGGCATCATCAAGGTGATGTTTTCTTCCTGAAGACTGTGGAGTACTGGGGCTGGCTGCTAGTGATCTTTGACCTGTAGCTTCTCTGTCACATATTAATGCATATGGCAGCCCCTTCTTGACCACTCTGTTCTTTTCCAGGTTCTGTTGAATTTAGGCTTCTGGCTTCTCCTTGTGGCTTCTTTCTGTCTGTCTGAATTTCATTCCACTTATAAAGGACTCCAGTAATAGAATTAAGTCCATCCTGGGGCCACACCTTAACTGAAGCAACCTCATCAAAAGGTCCTACATACAATGGATTTATACCCACAGGAATGGATAGTAATTAAGAACATGATTTTCCTGGGTATGTATAACTTCAAACTACCACAACAACCTTTATCTTATAAGTAGGTTTGATCTGCAAATTAGGGAAAAGCAATGCATGGTGAAAGAGAATTTTCCATTAGTTCAGTACTTCTTGCTCCATCCACATATGATAGAAAACCCAGCACAACTTCCAATATCACTCTGAGGATTCTTAGATAATTCTCACTCTCATTTCCTTTTTCTGCCAAGTTGTTAATCTACCTTATCTTTGGAGGCTGTTGCTTTCCACTGCCTTACATGGAACATGGCCGCAGTTGTGGAGACTGCTAGTAATTCACCCAAATCCACTCTCAATTTTTCCACTGTAGTGGAATTTTAGCCAGGCACATAAGGTTTCCCAGCTAGACTACATTTTTCTACCTCCCTTGCAATGTGACTAAGGTTTTGTCAATGGCATATGATGGAAGTAATGTTTGGCACTTGTTAGTACGGGCCTGAGGACACTGGGCTTGGCTCTTTTCCTTTCTTGCCAGGTTATGGAACCAGGTTATGGCTGTGACTCAGCTTTGACCAAACAGGTGACAATAATACCCTCGGTGAAGCAACCAGATGCAAGGACCCTGGGCCCATGAATAGCCATGGAAAGGAGAGAGGCCCTGCTGAGCTGGAACTCATATATGGCAGAGAATTTGTTGTTCTTTAACCCTGGTATTTTTGGGTCTCTGTTGGCACAACTTGGCCTTCATGCCAACTAATTATAAATTGTCTGACTACAGTGAACCAGATAGTGCAAGCTGGGGACTGGTGATATTTGTTTATATCATGGAAAAACAATTGCTAAAGCTTTTACTTGGAAGACACATTCTCTGGTCTAGAAGTGGTTTGAAAGAGCAGATTATGAGTGTACTTTGCGTTCTCTTTGCAGCTTTCAGCAAATAAAGAGATGAAATCAGAAAAGAATTATCTAGCTTGCAAGCAGAAAGGGAAGAGATTAGAAAAGAGCCCAGAGAATAGAAAGAGCTCAGAGAATAGAAAGTTCCACACAGGGTTAGAAAAACAACTACTACGGAGCCCCTCAAACATTTTCTCAAAGATGTTTTTCTGCAAAACAAAAGGAGCCAGGCTTGTGGCAAAGGTGAATTAAGGATGCGCCTTTCCTATCCAAGCCTATTGTTTCAGATGGTCTTAAGGTAAAGGAAGGAGAGAGGCCAGGGTTCAGCCCAGAGGTTAAGAGGTCAAGCAGGTTAAAGAAATATGGTAGGAAAAGAACTTTGGGTAGAGGTATTGGCACATGAAGCAGACTATAAAAAAATATACCAGAAGACTACTAAGATTTTGAAGCCTAGCTTATAACCCAAACCAACACAAGTGGAGCATACTTTTTAACAACTGGTTTAGCTTTGCCCATGGTAGATAATAGAAAACATTTCTGTAGGGCAAAAGTGTATCCATAGAGGACCTGAGAGTTATTCCCAGAGAGCAGAACCAGGGTCACCAGTTGGGCCAACCTGGCTATTCACTTCACTGCCAAGGCAGTTTTCTGATTTTCTGTCCAGCCGAATTTGATCATTCCTATGGGCTAGTAACCTCTATGTCTTTCATATTCTTCCCTTTTCCAAGTGGGAGTTTTATTATGTTTATCTTGTTCCTGCTTCATCATTATATATTGGGAGTGGGAGAGGGGTGGGGAAGGGGCAGGGGACTTGGACTGATAAAAAATCTTTTAGTTTGTAGGTAACTGAACTACAAAGATCATAAAGAAACACTATGAGTGGTTCTTGGACTTTGAGTTGGATACAGTAACTGGATAGGACTCTGGGTTTCTCCATGGTGGAAATGGTGAGTGCATTCTATTTGTGGGAAGAAAGATGCACATCCATATTTGGATGTCAGAGAGGTGGACTCTGGCAGAGACTGCAAGCTATCTGCCAATACCCATTATCCATTTCTTCCATGGTGCTATGGTTGTGAGTAGGCACATGGCTGGCCTGTTAAATCACCTTTCCCTGCCTTCCTTGCAGTCAGCAAAGACCACATAACTGTGTTCTAGCCAAGGGAATGTGAGCCATTTTTGGTCAGGGCTCCTGCATGTTCTGTTTTCCTTTCCCTTTGGCTGTAATCTAGTCTGAAGGTTGATCCAGCTTTAACTGTGCATATGAGGAAAAGGGCCTAGGGAACCATGGAGCAACAGGATTGAAAGAACCCAAGTCCCTGCATGATCCCCCAAACTGTCTGCTCACATTGGAACTATTACATGAGAACAAAATAAACTTTGCTGTTCCTTAATCCAATGTATCAACCATTGAATTCTTTGTAATAGCAACTTAGCCCTCACCCTAACTGATACAGCCCCCATTCTTTGATTTCTCTCACAGGAGGAACTTGCGTTTATTAGAATTTTGATGAAGATATGGGAGTGTTGGCAGAGTTTAACTTTGTAGCAAAGGATTAGCATAACATATACCTTTAAAGAATGTTAGATGATTCTTTGCCAATGTCCATTGCCCAGGACTCTCATGCAGACCTTCTTATTGGCATTCTTTACTTAGATCAAAGCCTCCTTCAAAAAATAATCTCCTAATTTCTGAGTTCAAGCTCTCAGCACCCATGTTCGGTGGTTCTTTATAGTGTCTGTACTCCTTTTCTTCCTAAAACTCTGCTCCTATGTGTTATCTTACACATGTGACTATGCAGTCATCTTTTTTTTTTCTTTGCTTCTCTTTATTTTTCTTTCTCCATATTCCTGAACTTGTTGGAACCTGTATGTGATTGTTTTTTGTTTTTTTTTATAAACAAATCTATTTTATTGATGCATATCAATAAAGCATACAATTTATCCAAAGTGTACAATCAATGGTATTTGGTATAATCACATAGTTGTGCATTCATCACTTCTATCATCATTACAGCATTTCATTATTTCAATAATAATAAACAAAATACAGACAAACAAGAAGATTCCTCACCTTTCAATTTCTCTATTTTCCCTGCTGTACATAGCTGTTATTTCTGGCTATTCTTACACAATTATTTGTTTATTGAGCAGTTTTATTATGATATGTTCACATACTATATGATCTATACAAAGTATATAATCAATGGCTTTTTTTTTCGTAATGTAAAATATATATATTTTAAGTATTTTAAAAGACGCTTAGATTACATAAATGTTACACAAAGATTACAGGGATTCCCATTTTCCCCACCTCCCACACCTCCCATAACATCCCACATAAACATCTTTGATTAGTGTGGCACATCACCTGCAATGAATATACAATCCTGGGGTTTTGCCACTAAGCATGGACCATAGTTCACATTGTAGACCACACTCTCTCCCATACAGTTCTGCATGTTATATGCTGATGTAAAATGGCCTATATCTGTCGTTGTAATGTCACTCATGATAATTCCCAAGTCCTGAGAAAGCCCCTGTATTACAACTGCTTTTCTCTCTCCCTGCCCCAAAAGTGTCCAGTGGCCACTGGCTCCACCGCATTGTTGTAATTTCTTCCATTGCTTGAATCACAATATGTTTACAACAGCATACCATTAAGTCCACTCTAGTCCATAGCTCTTCCCCCAATCCTGAGGGGACTGGGATGGTGATGTCAACTCCACCTCCAAGTGAGAGGAGGTTTATATCCCATGGATATGGTGGATGGGATTACACTGCCTGCAGCTGCAGGCTCTCTCCTTTCCCTGGGATGGCAGTTGTCCATCATTGTCTCCTCACCAGGTGACTTGGGTGAGTCCATTGAGCTGTAGAGTAGGAGTTGCAGCTCCACCGAGATTCCAGGCACAACTGGCACATGGGCAGGCCAGAGGCTCCAATCTCTGGAAGTACACCTACAAACTCCAGCATCACATATAGCTTTGAATAGAAGGAACTGATGGACCATGTGCAGGGAGGACTTATTTTAATCCAACTCTGTCACTCTCAGGAGCACAGATTCCAAAGTAGAGCCCACTGATAAGGCATCAATCTCTGGAGCTATTCTCCCTTATATAGGACCTGGGTCTATATAGCCCAGGTCTCCAGAGCCCTCAGGAGCCCCTCTGCGTGGGGTGATATCCACTTTGGTGTTCTATGAGATCCTACTGAGGTGTGCATAAGTGTTACCTCTGGGATGACCTCCCGACTCTCTTTGAATGCAGTTGTCTTCTTTGCTGGTCTGCCTACTCTTTCAATGTAAATATTTCTCAGGGGTCAGTTTCTTGACTTCCTTCTTTTCTTACTCCATGTATCAATTTTCCATTCCTCAGATATCATATCTGTGAAGATGTCTTAGTTTCCTAGGGCACAAAGTACCACAAATTGTGTTGCTTAAAACAACAAGTTTATTGTCTCATGAATCTGTAGGCTAGAAGTCCAAATTCAATTTTTCAGCAGGGTCATGCTCCCTTTGAAGTCTAAAGGGGGAGAATCCTTCCATGCCTTTTCCTAGATTTTGTTGGTGGCCAGTAATCCTTGACATTCCTTGGCTTGCATTTGTAGTAGCACTTCAATCTCTGCCTCTATGCTACATGGTTGTCTTCTCCTTGCATCTATCTGTCTGTTCAAATTTTCCTTCTTATAAGGATACCAGTAATAGTGGATTAGGAGCCACCTTAGTATAGATTGGCCTCATCTTAAATAATCACATCTTTAAAGACCCTGTTTCCAAATAAAGTCACATTCCTGGTACTGGAGGCTAACACTTGGACATATCTTTTTGGGGGACACAATTCAGCCCATTACAGAGGACGATACCTAAATCCCTCTGGCTCTGACTTCTCTCAGGTACCATTTTGTATTTCTAAGTGCCTGATATATATCACCATATAGGTGTTTTGCCAGCAGACCAAACATACATTTATTCATTCAACAGATATTTTTTAGGTATCTATTAAATACTGGGCACTGTACTAGGTACTGGGAATACAATGATGAGTAATATAGATAAGGTCTGTATTAAGTCCCTAAGAAGACATGTTCAAGCCCTAATTCCTGGTCCTGTGGATGTGAATCCATTTGTAAATAGGATCTTTAAAGATGTGATTAAGGTGAGACCAAACTGAATCAGGGTAGGCACTAATCCAATATGACTTGAGTCCCTATAAGCAAAGAAAATTTGGACACAGGGAGTAGGAGATAGGAGGGGACAGTAGGAGACAGATCGGGGCAGCAATGACCTTGTGACAGGGGCAGAAATTGAGTTACAGATTGCTGACAAGCCACCACCAAAATGCTACTGACCAGAGAATGCCTGGCCCTGCTGACACCTTGATTGTAGACTTCTAGCCCCCCAAACTGTGAGACAATAAATTTCTGTTGTTTAAGCCAACCAGTCTGTGGCATTTTGTTACAGCAGTCCTGGGAAACTAGGACAAAGTCCCTGCCTATTAGAGCTAATATTCTATTGATTATGAATTAAGTGGATGGTATGGGTTTGGAGGAAGAATTGGAAGTGTTATGGATAGAGGGTATATCTTCATAAATGCTGTGTAGTAGAAGGGACGGAAAGTTCAAGGAACTTAAAGGTCAGGGTGGTTCTAGAAGAAGTGGAAAAATATAAGGTTTAAGAGGTAGATACAGGCTATACCATACAAGGCTTGCAAACTATGTTAAGATTTTGCTTTTTATGCTAAGAGCTATCAGAAATCATTGGAAATGTTTTTTACAGACTTGAGCATATTTAGATTGGAAACATCACTTTGGCTTCAGGGAATAGATCGTGTATACGGAGAGGAGCAATAGTGGATGAAAAAAAAGAGAATGGCTATGAGGTATATTTACGTAGGTAAAATAGAGGAATTGATATAGAATGAGGGAGAAGGAGGTATCATGGATAATTGCTAGGTTTCTGGGCTTGGGTAATTGGATGGATGGTGGCACCATTCACTTAGACAGGGAGTGTTGGAAGCAGACTGGGCTTAGGAGAGTAGATAGGTGCTAAATAGGCAGTTGGATATATGGGTTTATGCCTCATAGTAGAGGTCTGGGCTGGAGATGAGCATTTGTGATTTTATAAGGTAATTAAACCAAGGACATGGGAAGAGATTGCTTATGAAAATGATATATAGTGAGAAGGGGACAGTCCAAGAGAGGAACTCCAAAATTTAACGGCTAAGTAGAGGAGAATGAGCCAGCAAATAAAACTGAGAAAGAATGGCCAGAATAGTAGAAGGAAAACTGGAAGTGGAAGATACGTTTTAAGAAAGAGGAAACGTTCAATATAGTTGGATGCAGCTGAAGATACCAAGTAAAATAAGGTCCAAAGTATTTACTGGACTTAGTAAAGCAGAGGTATCTTCAGAGAGACATTATTGAGAGTTATTTCAATGGAACGATGAGGGTGAAAGCCAGATTAGAGTTGCCTGAAGGTTGAGAGATGCTAAAAGGGGGACAGTGAGTATACTTCAGCGGGGTGAAGGGAGAAGAGATAGGGCAGAAGCCATTAGACCAAGATGTGAGGCCCAGGAAGGTCTGTTTAGTTTAGTTTAATTCGTTTAGATTAGTAAATGCAAATGGGAAGGATCCAAATTAGGAGGGAAAGGTTGAGTTTATGATCAAGTAAGTTTTCTGAGAAGGCTATGCTTTGATTGCCCCCTCCCTCCTTCAGACCTTTCAGATTCCCTTAGAAAGGAGATTTCTTGCGGTAACAGAAGTGTGGCTATAGCTATAGGTAATGGGATAAGTTTGGTAGAAGTAGATTGAGAGAGTTCTATTTGATGCCTTCAATTTTTAAAAATGTGAAGTAGGAAATAAGCTACTCACTGAAAGCGAGAAACCAAGTTCTATGAATATGTCATGTGTGCGTGTGTTTGGGGAGGGGATGTAAGTAGGTAGATTAAGAGATTAGGGAAGAATATGGAAGTATTCCAGCTTTCTATCACTCTATATCAAACCACCATAAAATTTAGTGGTATAATGCAATCATTTTAATGTGTTCAGAGACCCATGTGTCGGGAATTGGGCAGGCACAATGGAGATAGCTTGTCTCTACTCCATCATGTTCAAGGCTTCAACCAGAAAAAACTGAAGACTGGGGCTACCTCAGAGGCTGAAGAGGAATATCACCTGGAAGTTTCTTCACATGTCTGGCAGTTGACGCTGGCTTTTCCTGAGACCTCCGCTGGGTCTGTAAACTGGAAAACCTGCATGTGCCCATTTCATGTGCCTGGATTCCTCATATCATGGTGGCTGAGTTCTAAGAGTGAGTGTCCCAAAAGACAGGAAGTGGGAGCAGACAGTGCTGAATATCTGGAACCTTCTGTATTCTATTGATCAAGGAATCACAGTCTATATACTAGGGGAAGAAACTCCTCTCTCACTGGGAGAATTGTCAAAGAATTTTGGGGCTATTTGTTGGGATTGAATGTCTCTCACAAAAAAACATAATGTTCAAATCTTAATCTGCATTCCTATGGATGTGAAGCCATTTGTAAATAGGATCTTTTGAAGATCTTATTAGTTAATGTTTGGCCAATTAAATCAAGGTGAGTTTAAATCTGTATTATTGGAGGACTTATAAAGAGAAGCCAGAAGTCAGAGAAAGTCAGGGAGGAGACCAAGGACATTGCCATGTGACAGAGGATTGCCATCACTAGAATGCTATTGACTTTGGGAGAAAGCATGGCTCTTGATTTTGAATTTCTAGCCTCCAAACTGTGAGTCAATAAATTCTTGTTGTTTAAGCCAACCCATTATGTGGTGTTTGTCATAGCAACTCTGGCAAACTAAGACACCATTTTAAAAACCAGAAACAGAAAGATTTGGAGTAGGTTTTTTTTGAAGAGTATAGGATTGTGTAGAATATAGAAATGCAGAAGGATTCTAAATCTTGTTTTTCATAGCCTTTCTCTATCTATTTTCCAACCTCACGTTTAACCATTTGGTGTTCCTTGAATTCACTATATCCTTCAAGGTGGCTGTCTTTGATGTAACTGTTCATATGGCAACAAGTATTTACATTCAAACTTTTGTGCTCATTCATAGAAATCATACTGACACTTAAGGCTGGTATATTTGGTTTTCTTCTTTAACTCTATTCTTCTCTTTTCATTCTGATTTTAATCTGTGTTTTATATTTTCTGTGTTGTAGGGCACTGCCAATTTCTTTTCAGGGACAGAGGTATAAACAAAGATACAGCATACAATTTCACTTCATCCTATCTCCATCCATGCCTGTTAAAAAGTGTTCAAATCCCAGTGCAGATATTATCTCTTCTATGAAACTTCCACTGATTGCCTTTTTTTTTGGTGCTCCCAAAGCACTTGATTTGTAATCTAAAATAGACTAATCTCTCATGGGATCAGTTTTTCCCAAATTTATTTGTGCAGTATAATCAGCCCTGGATAGTTTAAGAAATGCAGACATCTGGAGCATACCCTAAACCTACTGAATCATACCTCTTGGTCATACTGTAATAAACAAATCAACAAATATTTAATCATTAGTTGATTGATAGATATGTGTGTACAAGTCTTTAGATGCATTAAACCCCTTCATGATTCAACCCATAACAATCCTCAAGGTCAGAGGCAATCTTTTATTTCATGACCCCATAGTACTTAGCATGGTTCCTGCCACATCAAAGACATCCAATACATTTTGTTTAGTTTGTGTCTATCTTCACCTGGAATTACTGATTTCTAGAGATTTACCTATGTGCTGTTCCTTTTCTTGGATTTCTCTCAGGTGTTATTTGATGCTCTTCCCTATTTTGTACCTAGTTATTTGAGGCCTGACATCACAAACAACTAGTCTATATAAATGGGATGCACATTCAAGTTAATAGTCAAGACAATTTTTTTTTTTTAGGAGGCATGGGGGATTGAATCCAGGACTTCATACATGGGAAGCAGGCACTCAACCACACAGGCTCTCAACCACTGACCTATATCTGCTCCCCAATGAGTTGGTTTATTTGTTTGTTATTAGGATGTACTGGGGATCAAACATGGTACCTTGTATATGGGAAGCAGGTGCTCAGCCACTGGAACTACATCTGCTCCCCCATTCAAATTAATAAAACTATGAAATGGGTTGTTAGTTTGCTTTTATTTGTTTGCACTTTTTTAGATAAACAGGGAACAAAAGGGGTGACATTTTTAAAATGTTAAAGACAATAACTTTGACTGTCTTCAAGGTGAGAGTGGTCTAAATCATGGGAATAAATGTGAATTACCAGTGGTTATGGTGATGCAGGTTGCTTTGTTTACTTTAAGTTTTTTTGTAGGGGTGAGAAAGGGGGCAGAAGTGTCTTGCAATCTCAGGAGTCTGCCTAAGCATCTAGCCCCCTGAGACTTTGCTCACTTTGCTTCATGGAGGCAGCTTAAAATTGTGTTAATCTTTGGAAATGAATAGAAAAGGTGAAAGCACAATATAATGTTTGTAACTAACAATACTATTTTAAGTGTATGATAGTGGCTTAAAGGGAAAGTTTAAGGTCATGTATATTACTAAAAGGAAAGCTATAAAATGTAAAATAATAAAACCACAGGTGAAATATGAATATGGGTAAAATTGCATATATAAGACAGTTTTTCTTTGAAACTGAGCTAATGTATGTTAATACTACAAGATGTTAATATCAGACCAAAAAACCCACATTATGCTAAGTGAAAGAAACCAGACACAAAGTACTATATATTGTATGATTCCATTTATATAAAATGTAAAAATAAATCAATTTAAAAGATGAAATTATATTAGTGTTTATGTAAGGCTAGGGAAGGATAGTGGGATTGAGAGGTGACTGCTAAGGGGTATGGGGTTTTTCTTTTTGGAGTAATGAAATTTTTCTAAAATCTTTTGTGGTGATGAATATACAACAGTGTGATTATACTAAAACCCAATGATTATACACTTTGGAAGGATTATATATTATGTGACTATATCTCAGTAAAACTGCTTTTAAAAATTGTCTACACCAAGTGTGGTGAAAAATGGACTGTTACAGAGACTGGAACAATTTTTTTCAGTTGCAAACATGACTAATCACCAAACAATTCGATTATTAACTCAAAGCAGCAGTTAAGAATAGTTGATTTAAAAGGGTAATTGTTAGCTACTAAGTATGTGTGTGAGTTATATAAGGGCAGCAGTTATTTTCTAACTGCATACCTGTCTAACATGGCTCACAATTGTAGCCAGAGCCCTGCCCGCTCCCACACCTCTTTTCGGGCTTTGTTTGCAGTTCTTTTAAAGGTGAGGCATTTGTGCTAAAAATAACTTCCATTTTCTTGTGATTCCACCCAAGTTAGTCTGCCTCCTTCCCTCACCTCCCAAGAGGCCAAATCCACATTAAGGTTTTGTTAGCAAGTCTTTGTAGTATTTCTTCTTCCCTCTAACTACAGATGACCCACACTGCACTTCCTCTACAGCACTGCAGCGTGGTGTTCAGCTTCCTAAATAGCACCGCCTTAGAGGATGCCGACAGCTGTATTTGGCTGCATTGGTAGGGACTCTCGGAGGGAGTGGGCACCAGAATAAACATTTCAAGGGGAAAAAAGTCACTGCTGAGGGAAATAGTCTCTTTTAATCTTTTTAAAGGATTGAGAGACCCTGGCTAGAGAGAGAAGCGTGCAACACAAGATGAAAGGGAAGCAGAAACAATGAAAGGACACCAAAGAAACAGAAAGTGGGTTGGAAGGAATTTGTGGTCCTAATTCTAAGAAACTTTTTTTTTCAACATTGCAGAAATTGAGATGTGTTTTACAATTGCTGTGTACATTTAATGTGGTGGTGATATTTCTTCTCTCCCCTGTTTATCCTTCCAACTTCTACTTCACCCCACAAAAAAGTAGCCATTAAAGTGAAGGTGTGAATTTCCCAAGGTAAATTCACCAAAGTCCAGGGCTTACCCCTCAGCCTTGTAGCTCAGAATTCTAATTGCTAAGCACCGAGAAGGGTATTTTCTTAGGAAAAGTCTAAAATATACTTGGCTTACAAAGACTGAAATGCAAATTCACACTGTCCATTGAGAAAGCATAACAGACACGAAGGGAAGAACGCTTATGTCCATGTGACCAACATGTTGTTATTGGAGACGGTGTCCAGGTGCAATGCAGGAGGTCAAGCCCTGGTGGGTGGACCGTGTGTTTGATATTCCAAAGAATCCACTCGGGAGGCCAGCAGGAGTGGTCATGCCTTTAAAACTCACAGGTGTGTTCTTTGGTCTCGTGGCCGCACCAACCCTTGTCCTTCATGAGCTGGGTTTTAACAACTGGCAAACCACGAGCCAGGAGACCAAAAGACTGCCGGCAGTAGCGGGCATGAGCTCAGGGAAAGGAGAATCCATGGGGGACATCCCGGGTTGGCCTATAATGTCCATGTGGGGAGGGGTGGCTGACCTCCAGGAAGCGTGGGGACTGCAGAGAGAATTTGGAGACAACCCAAAAAACTCCAGCAGGTATGCTGGCTGGGCTACAACAGAGGGCAGAGCAGCTGCACTTAAATAAGAAAAAGGGAGACTGCCAGATAGTGGCAGCTATAGTATGGCCCCTGTTAGGAGACTCGTGGGTGGCTACCGAGGCAGAAGCAGCAGCAAAGGCCTCTGTGCAACGCTTAGAAGGAAAGTTAAAGTTAGAAAGGGGTAAGTCCTAGCGCAGGCAGAGATGAAAGATTCCTTAACTGATTGCCTGCGTAGATGTTGGCCAGTTGGGAGGTACCACACTGCTTCTCCGGGAATATGGGATTATAAAGTCATTACAGTAGAGGGGAATGGGGGTTAGTGCAGGGAACAGCCCCATATTCGAGAAGTTAAAGTTTAAAACTTTACATGGGCGCCGAGTTTCAGGAACTTGTTTACCACGCTCTCAGCTCTGTGAGGATCAAGAGGCTGGCCAGTTCAACCGGCTCCCTCCCTCTATTGACAAATGAGGAGGAGGAGGGGGAAAGGGTATTCATTAACCCTTCACCAGGTGTCTAGTTTCTTGGCTTCCTCACAAGAAAGGATTCAAGGATGAGCCACAAATTAAGTAGAGAATTTATTGGGGGGTAAGGCAAGAGATAGGAAGTACACCTTTAGGGATGAAGGCTGGCATTTTCAAGGTAGAAAACATGAAGCTCTGCCCTGGGGTCACCTGTTTTATGGGGTACAGGTTTCCAGGGTCTGCGCCGATTGGCACATATTAGACAGAGTGGGGGAACTCTATTGGGTGATTTGATTTTCTTAGGGGATTAGGGGTTGTTATTTGGTGGTGATTGGCTTCTGGCTGCTGTCCATGAGCTCCACATGGCATGTTGGCTGGTGGTGATTGGCCTCTGGTCACTGTTCACTAGACGTGAGGTAACCTGAAAGTGGTGCCCCCCCTGCCTGTTCTTCTTTCCTGCCATGTAATGATGTTGCTGGCTGCCTTCTGATGACCAGCTGCTGGGTGTTTGCTGTGAGCTGCAGGGTGTATGCTTATAAGCTGCCCCTTCCTAACCAAACCTGCTAATGCTAGCCAGCAGGCTGCGGGGACCCAGGGCTCCTCCTAAGTCCTCAGCACATAGCCGCCTGTGTGACCTAAGCATAAGTTAAAGGTTAACAACCCCTTTCCAGAAGGGAGAGAATGCACAGATGGTATTATAAACTATAATTTTCCCAAAGCAGTAACCATCCTTGGTAAACATCCTTCCTATGAGCACAGTAAAAACATCACCACACCCCATATGTATGCTTCATGTGACTCTAGCAGGAACTCTGTTCTCATACCCTATGGACATTCTATGGAATGTCCTTGTTCTGAGACCTCTTTTATCACCCCTCGTTTCTCCTGTCTCTTTCGGAGCACTAACTTCATTCATTGTTTGACTGACCGCCATCAAAGATTGTCTCCTGTCTATAAGTCACAATAAAGCTTATGCCTGACTAAATGCCAGGTGTATTAGTCAGCCAAAGGGGTGCTGATGCAAAATACCAGAAACTGGTTGGTCTTTATAAAGGGTATTTATTTGGGATAGAAGTCCAGGCCATAAAGCATAAGTTTCTTCCCTCACCAAAGTCCGTTGCCACGTGTTGGAGCAAGACAGCTGCCGATGTTTGCCAGGGTTCAGGCTTCTTGGGTTCCTCTCTTTCCAGGGCTGCGTTTCTCTCTGGGTTTAGCTCCTCTGTTTCCTTCACAAGGTCACCTGTAGACTATGAGGCTTTCTAGGCTTTGCTTCTCTCCACAAGGCCAGCTGTGAAACTCTCAGGCGAATGGCTCGTCTCTATTCCGGGGCCTTCTTTCTTCCCTCATGACTGAGCTCATCCGTCTGCTCACCTCCCTGGGGTCCAGCATCAAAACTCCAACATCAGAACTGCAACTCAAAAAACTGTTCCCTCTGTCCTTTGCCATGCCTTTTATATTTGATTCCCCCACCCACCAAAGGGTGGGGCTCAACGCCTTACTAATGTGGCCCAGTTAACGCCCTCATCATAACTTAATCATGCCCAGATTAGCAGACCAATTTACAAGCATAATCCAATATATATATATTTGGAATTCATAATTATATCAAACTGCCAAACGGCTACACCGGGTGTGTTCTTTGGTCTCATGGCTGCACCAACCCTTGCCCTTCAGGAGGTGGGTTGTAACATCTGGCAAGCCATGAACCAGGAGACTGAAGGACCACTGCCTATAGTGGGCATGAGCTCAGGGAAAGGAGAATCCGTGGGGGAAATCCCGGGTTGGCCTATAATGTCCATGTGTGGAGGGGTGGCTGCCCTCTAGGATGAGTGGGGACCACTGAGAGAATACGGGGATGTCCAAAAAACTCCAGCAGGTATGTTGGCTGTGCTACAGCAGAGAGCAGAGCAGCTGTACTTAAATAAGGAAAAGGGAGACTGCCAGATAGTGGCAGCTGTAGTATGGCCCCTGTTAGGAGACTGAGGTGGCTACCAAGGCAGAAGAAGCGGCAAAAGCCTCTGTGCATCGCTTAGAAGGAAAGTTAAAGTTAGAAACGAGTAAGTCCTAGCACAGGCAGAGATGAAAGATTCCTTAACCGATCGCCTGTGCCGAGTTGATGATCAGTTATATTGCAAAACTGTGTACCTGAAGAGTTTAATGGAAGGTTATTTTGACAATGTTTTAAGTTTTATTCACATTTTATTTTCATCAGAATTTTTATCAACGTGTTAAAAAGATCTTTCAGTTTTGAATCAATAGCTTACTCCTGAACTACGAGTCTAAGTGTACTCCTGAAGAGTAATCCAGAATATATGTGTTATATGTCTGTCAGTCTGAACTGCTAAATTAGTGCTTTTATACAAGTATTCCTAACTGGTTGCTGGTTACTAATAAAAGTGTTTGCAAGAACGAGCTTGCATATTACAGGTCACACTGATTCCAGAGATCTTAAAAGCAGTAAACATCAGATATGTGAAATGATGGAGAGCTTGGATACAGCCATACCAAAGGAGTGATTATTATAAGTCAAATTAGTGAGCTTTATGTTTCTGTTGGTGTGTCTTAACTCTTTTTGTGTTTGTCTATTCAGTATATAGTTTCATACCTCTGGATGATAATATTAAATTTTTTCCCTCCCCTCCCTTGCTGTCTGTGTCCATTCGCTGGGTGATCTTCTGTGTCTGTTTCTTCCCTTCTCTTCTCATTTTCCTCCTCCAGGTTTCACCGGGATTCGATCCTAGGGACTTCCGACGTGGGAGAGAGGCATCCTGTCACCTGCGCCACCTCAGTTCCTGGTTTCTGGCATGTCTCTCCTTGACTCTCCACTGTGTCTCTCTTTTGTTGCATCATCATCTTGCTGCATGGTTTGCCACATGGGCCTGGCTCACCGTGCAGGCCCGGCTCGCCTGCTCACCTTTTTACCAGGAGGCCCCGGGGATCAAACCTGGGTCCTCCCATATGGTAGATGGATGCCCAATCACTTGAGCCACATCTGCATCCCAATATTAAATTAACAAATGAAAATTCATAAAAGATCTCTTAAATGGCCAAAAATTAAACAAGCATTTATGCTGGTAAATGAGTACCCCTGGAGCTCAAATTAGAAAAGCCAGGATAAACAGTCACATAAAATTTGAATAAAGAAACTATTTAAAGGGAAGAAATGAAAAAGTTTATCCTGAATTCTTTCTTAATCTTTCTATAGCCTACCTATCCCCAGGGTCTTCTAACCTTGACTGAATTCCTGTAAAACCAGCTGAGGAAACTAAGGGGATGGACTGGGTGTAGAAAGATAGGGTAGATGTGAGTTTAGCCTAGAATTCTGTCTACTAAGCCTAGAAATTAAAATGATAGGGACAAAAAGGGGATATTATAGAATAAACTGTTTTGTATGGTCAGTCATATAATTTCCCAATTAAATTTTAACAGTTTTTGAGATGACAGTAATAATCCAATGGCAAAATTTCAGAAAGTAAAGAAAAAGTACTTGAAAGTTATGGAAAGATTTTTCTAAATTATGATTAAACAAATTAAACAATTATAATATATTCCAGAACTTGGCAGTCAGTATACTTTTAAGGTTTTTTACAATTTTAGAATTTTATTAAAGAAAAAAAAAAAAGGTTTTATCCTCCTGTGGAGGAAGGAAGAAAAAAGAACATTTCTTGCATAAACTATAAGGGTTTCAATTTTATTTAGCTTGGGTATAATCTCTCTAGGTTTATAAGATACTAATAAAATAAATAGCATTATATGTATTAAATCTTTAAGATGATGAAAATTACAAGTTTTTGGTTAGTGAAATTATTACAAACCTCTTTAAAAATTGTTTGTACCTAAATTGAAATGAATAGTTTCTTTTTTCTTCACAGAAGAGAATGAGGGATATGAGACTTAAATGGATATAAAAAGAAGTAAAAGGTTTGTGAAAGTGAATTCATAGTCAGTGCTGACTAAAATTTGGTAAGTTTGTTTAAAGGAATGTGTTTTGTACTAAGATAAGATGGCTGGTTTTCATAAAATGGGGTGGAAATATGTAAGACAAGGCTTGAATGAATATAGAAAGTTGTAGAAGGTATTGTAGAAGGTAACATTAAGTAAGGGAATGTGTTTTGTAAAGGTGAAATTTGTCTTGACATGAAGTAACTATAGTCTAGGTGGGTATGGATAGTTATGGGAAGTTTGTAAAAGCATTTTCTAAACTGCAATTATAATGTAAGTGATTGATTCCAGGAAACCATTATTAAATAGAAATCTAGGAGTTAATATTAATAACAAAAAGTAACTTATGGTTAATTATAAGATGTTTGTAAAAGCATTGTCTAAACTGTAGAATTTAAATGGCTAATTCCAGGAAGCCATTATTAAATAGAAACCTACATTGATATTGATAACAAATAACTTCATAACAGGGAAACCTGTCAGAGGCCACCTCAATCTGCATATTAAAGTGGTGGTAGGGGGAAGATAATCTTGATTGCATGGGGAATCTTAGATTTTCATAAAATAATGGAGAAAGTAGTTTTTCCTGTCTGCTAAAATAAAATACCTGTTAATGTACTTGTGGTAAAGGAGTAAAAGTAAAAAGTAAAGTACTAAAATAGTTAAGTTCATTTGATATGTTATAAACTGCATTGGAAGTATTTAAAAAATGTATGAAAATTAAAAGATAGACTTCAGTTTTGTCAAACTCTTGTGCATTCAAACCGTGCATTCAAACCATGCATTCAGTGCACTGCGTGGTGCCTCTCCATTTGAGTTATTGGGTTGGTCCCTACAACCCCTGAAATAATAAAAGGATCTACCACATCTCTGGACATGGTTCCTGAAGTGGATGTAGAGAGAGAATGTTGCAGTTTCAAACTTCTGCGGCAGCTGGCAATGGCTCAATATGGCCAGATTTAAATTGCCTCCAAACTGGCTCTGTTTCGTAGTGCCAAAGGGCACTATGCACCAGGCCGGTGAAACACTGGAGCCTCTCTCTAGGGCCAATTGTGCTGCAACATGCTGGCTGTGTGAAGGATATACCAAGTGGAGCAATAATTACCAGAGTATTGTGAGTGGAACCTAAACAGACACAATTGTCATTATGGCCTGCTCCCATGGAGAGACAACATGTATGGTATTGCAAATCTAGAGCATAGATCTGTTAACTGCAGCTCAAAGAGGAACTTGTGCATTGGTTAGTGCATTGATTAGTGATTAGTATTAAGTGCTGTACCTATATATCCGATGAATATGATAATATCTCTTCTATTTTAGATCATATGCAGAGGGATATTGAACATGTTAAAAGTCTTGGTAAACTTAATTCTTTTCTAAGCCCCTTCTCCAGTGGGCTTCAGCAGTAACCCATGCCCACAATCGAACCCAATGTTGGGTTTGTACAGACTTACCTTACTCGAGTGCTACTGGCCTTCCCTGGACTGTAACTCCTGCAAACTGGACAGTGTGGAACACCTTGCTGGCATGGCAGAATACAATCCATCGACAAGTTTGGAACAAGGCCTTCTAACTTAAGACTGACATTCAGCTGCTATCTTTCAATGAGACTCATATTTATATATTTTTTCCCTTGTAAGGGAACAGGTGAATAAGCCCAAGCCTTTATTAGGATATGCTGTGTGTGATGATTTAGGATGGTTAACAGCTGAGTCTGTCACCCTAGATTGCATTGGCCCTGTCTGCATGGAACGACAAGAGGGAATCTGTGGTGTGGGGTGGTTACCCCGAGTTGTGTAATTTTACTATCAAGGCTAGATATAGAGTAAAGCGTGCCCCCAGTGGTTCTATCCATTGGCTGTTTTTTGTGTTTTTTTGTGCCAGGTGGTGCTGCAATTGTCACTGAAAAACACATATCGGCTTTGACTGTCTTT